>PVJO010006412.1:0-65874 GCA_004026905.1 Hystrix cristata | reverse complement strand
ATCCCCTCAGCTCTTGTTTATCTGGGAATGTCCTGCTTTAGCCCATATTTTTTTAGTTTTAATGTTTATTTAGGGGCCAATAGTGAGGATTGAACTCAAGGCCTTCCTACCACCACCCCCTTAAATTCTGAGACAAGATGTTGCTAAATTGCCCTGGCTGGACTCAAACTCATAGCCCTCCTGTCCACCTCAGAGTGCTGGGATTACAGCCACTTGCCACATGCTCAGTTCTCTCTCAGTTCTAACATCTGCTGGATATACTCTACATTCACAGCCCCTTCATTTAGCACTTTGAATACATTACTAGTTCACCGTTATCTCTGTTACTTTCCTTGTCACTAAGACACAATACCCAACATCCAAAACATGAAAAGGAGAGGTTACTCTGGCTCATGTCTTAGTCCGTGGCTGGCTGGCTCCAAACAAGAAACAGCATGATAGAGGGCGCAGCGTAAGAGAAGCTGCTCATGTCATCGCACCAAGGAAGTAGAAGAGCAAAGTGAAGAACCGCGAAGGGAGACAGAGATCTTCACATTCATGTCTTTCTCAAATTTGGGGAGTTTTCAGCCATTATTATTTTCAAATACCTGCTCTGCCCTCTTCTTGCACACTCGTCCTTCTGGTACAATAAGCATGTGGCTCACTGACGGGGTCCCGCAGACCAAGTGGGCTCTACTCATGTTTCTGCCTCTTCCTGCTCCTCAGTCTCTGGTAACTTCCCTTGTCTTACCTTCAGATTCACTGATCCGTTTTTTCACTTGCTTCACTCTGCCTTTAAATTCATCTAGTGATTTTTTTCATTTCAATTATTGTACTTTTCAACTCAGAATTTCTTTATAGTTTCTTTTTAGATTATCCTGTCTTTTTTTTGATACACCATGTCCATTTTGTTCATACATTATTTTCTTGACTTTCTCCACATCTTCTTTTAATTCTTGGAGAATCTTTAAGACAGCTGTTTGAATGTGTTTGTTAGATCTGTCATCAGGTCTTTTACAGGAACAGCTCATGTAAATTTACTTTTTTCCTCCTTTTCAACATTTATTTAAAGGCCTTTCCTTTCGTTTATATACTCTTGTGTTCCTCAGTATAGTTCTTTTTCTCTGAAATGATATTTCTTTTATTTAACATTCTTTCCTGAGTTTTCTCATCTCATTTCTAAATTTCTCTAATTTCACATTATTCTTTCATGTGTGATACTGGCTCCTCACTAACTTTGGCACAATTTTAGAGAGAGATTTGAGGTCTTCAGTGGTTAGCCTTTTCTGGGGTGCTTTGTATATAAGGATTCTGTTCCTCATTTTGGGGGGGTGGGCGATAAGCTCTTCCTGCCCACCTCCACTGGGAATTGACAGGGCTTCCACATCAAGTTATGTCCCCAGCCAGCCTGTTTTTATTTTGAGATAGGCTCTAAGTCATTAAATTGATCGCGCTAGGCTTGAATTTACAATCTTCCTGCCTCAGCCCCCTAGAGTGCTCAGATTACAGGCATGTGCCATCACGTCCAGTTCTTTGTGGTAACTTTAAATGGAATTTACCTTGATAGTTTCCTGACCCTTATGTCTATGTAATATCAATTTTCCTGAACGTTCATGGAACATTAAAAAGTATGACAGCTTGGTTTCTGAGATCTAGCTAGTCCCCGCCCTTCTTGGAACATTCTCTTTCCTTCCCTTCTTGCTCTTCCCTATCCTGCTCAAAATCGTGTTTCCACTCAGCATGGTACCATGTCCTGTACAGGAACTCTGGTGTCCCAAAGGTGAGAGTTCACTGGAGCTAGACTGCCAAATTTAAAGTTAAAAGCCAGCTATTATATTTTTATATTCATCATATATGTACTTTTGAAACACTTACTTTTTAATTATTTTTCAACCATCATGATGTAAGCCATTTTACTCTTTTTTGAAACAAGGGAAAAAAATAATCCATGATAATAAAAAAGCTTTTTAAATTAAATTAAGTTTTTTCAAAATTTTATTTTAATGGTACATTTTAGATGTATATAGTGATAACATTCATCATAGGGGATTTGTACCTGTGCATGACATATCTTGCTGTTTCTTTTTTTCCTGTTCCCCTCTCCCCTTCACTCCCTCTTCCTTATTTACAAAAGCTTTGTTTCCATGTTTTTCCTTCTATTCCTTATTTCTCTTGTCCCTTCATTCCTTTTCTCCTGCCCCCACTTTCACCTTCCCATTTGAACACTTTCTTCCCTTTCCCAATATAATAGATTTTAATCTTTATTTTCACTTTCAGTTTAAATTCTTTAAATGTTTTAAAGTTGAGAAAATTTACAAATATTTACAGTCTGAAAAATCCTTCAACTACCTGAGACTCACCTCTGGTGGACTCCTAGAAAGAGAACACCAATAACCTACATGATCAAATACAAGAATGTAAATATAGTGTCTTCAAAAATTAAACATGTGAGTTCAATCCCCACCCCCCCAAAAAAAAACTTAAACATGATCTGAAAAGAATTTCTATGTGTCTGAATTACAGACTTTGTGCTACAATTTGTACCCAGCTCATGTTGAAATTTAACTGGGAATTTAACAGTATCAATAGGGTGGGGCCACCAAGAACTAGATGAGACGCTACTTTCACAGACTGAATCAGTTATCTGCAGAGGAGTTTATTATGAAGTCTAGCCCCCTTTGCCCCTTCCTTTCTTCTGCTGCCTATTTGATCTTTTGCTTTTCTTAAATGTTACATTGTAACACAAAGTCTTCCACAGAAATGGCTGCCTAATCTTGAACTTCTCAGTCTTCCAAACCATAAGCCATATATCTCTTTTCTTTATAAATTTCCCAGTCTCAGATATTACTGCTACAACAACAGAAAACATACTAAGACGTCCTGTCCTAATATAGACAGCTATCAAGAAAGTTTCCATAAGCAGTACTTAACAGCTCTACCAGTAATTTGGAGTGGGACAACTCCATTCTGTTGGATATGCAGCACACTGCGAGACAGTTAGCACCCCTGGCCTCCCAGAAACTAAACTGCTAGCAGCACTCCAGTCATTTTCAAATACTCTGGGATGGAGGAGAAATACAACCTCAGGGCTGAGAACCACTAAAGAACTAAGTTAGCTCAGAGCAAGGAGGGAAAAAATACTATACTTCCCCTAAGTTCTAAATGCTGCTATGATAGATGAGAAATGTAATTACTTTCTTAAAGACCAAAGCAAATACCTATGCTTCTTTCCCTCTCGGCACTTAAGTCAAAAATACACCGATATCTTAAGAAAATTAGGTTAATATACCAAGCCAACAGGGCATTTTCTTAAATTTCAATAATGAGGCCAATAAGTTTTCTTAAATTAAAATTTAAAAAAAGAAAAACTTATTTGACAATCTTACCGATTTGTTCCATCCAAGTTCGATTTGTGGATGAAATTAAGTTTAGCGTCTGCCCAATAAAGCTTTCGTTCCTCATAATCCAAAGTCAGTCCATTTGGCCAGTAAATTTCAGTACTTATTATAATAAAACGACTTGAACCATCCATTCCAGCACGTTCTATCTTTGGCACTTCTCCCCAGTCTGTCCAGTACATGAACCTAAAAATCATAAAAAAGCCATGACATAGAGGATAACAACAAAATATTTTATAATTATCACTATTAAAGAAAGTTCTTTCAGAACAATAAAATCTGAAACTGCTAAAATTTTTGAAAAAAATTAAAATAATCTATCTGCAACTACCAGGGCAGTAGTTGATTCATGTAAGTATCATCAATGATGCAAAAACTATTATATGAAAGCTCAGTGGGAAAAAGAATAGTTATACTGTGTCAAGGTACCTCCCCACAGGTAAGTACTTACCAACAACAAAGGGGAAACAATGGTAACTTGAGATAAAATAAACCTACTATATTACCATAAGCAAGTTATTAACATTAACACCATCAACAAGAAACTAAACTGGCAGCATAAATCTCTTAATGCAATGTACTAAAAAAGACACAACATCTTTTATATATATCTCATACATTATTCCCACCCAAAAATGTATAACCTGAATAAAATTATGAGAAAACAGACTCAAATTGAGGTGCATTCTACAGTTTACTTTGACAATACTAATGTCATAAAAATTAAAGAAAGGCTGACGAACCAATCTAAATTAGAGAATAAAGAAACATGATAACAACAATAAGTGCATGATCCTTCACTGACAGGGTAAAGGAAAACTTGATAAAGACACTGGAAAAGATGCAAAAGTGATGTGTATCAAATCATATAGTTATAGTAATGCTAAATTTCCTAAATTGACTGTGGTTAGACCATATTAGCAGTTCACTGCAGTATTTTTGCTTTTATTTAAAAGTTTAAATTTTTTAAAAAACGTATGAAAGCTAACCAACAATGGAATTTTTTTTTTGAAACAGGGTCTTCCTGTTGTAGTTCGGACTGGCCCTGAACTTGTGGCCATCCTCCTGCCTCAGCCTCCTGAGTGCTGGGATTACAGGGAGGTACCAACACATCTGACATTCCAATAATGGATTCTGCCCAGAATAAATAAATTTACAAATCACTACGAAGAAGACAAATAACACTTTTTAGATGGGCAAAAGATTGGGACAAACATTTCATCAGACATAAAAATGGCCAAGTAGAACTTGAAAAGATGAACATCATTAGTTATTAGGCAAATGCAAACTAAAACCGAAATAAGACACCATTTCACACCAACAAGAATGACTTACTAATTTTTTAAAAAAACAGACAATTATAGTATAGGCAACAACATGAAAAACTGAGGAAGTAAAGTGGCACAGCTACTCTGAAACAAACAGTTCAGATTTTTCTTAAAATGTTTAACAGATTCATAAAAAATTAATCAAACGGCAACTTTACCCAAGAGACATAAAATCAAGTCCAGATACAGACTTGTTTGTGAAAGTTCATGTCAGCCTAACAACCTACATGGTCATTAATTGATAAAGGGATAAAACAAAACTCAGTGTATCTACCCACTAAAATACTATTTCGCAATGAAAAGAAACAGTCCACTGATATATAGGTGAAAGCAGACAGACCTCAAAATATTGAATTAAAGTAAAAGAAGCCAGACACACTACCATACACTGTATGATTTCATTTATATGAGCAGTCCAGAAATGGCAAACATACAGAGATACAAATAAATTAGTAGTTGCCTATGTCATAGAGGATAGTACAGGCACTAGGTTTTTTTGAGGGTTGTACAAATGTTTTAAAATTGATCATGGTCATGGCTGTACAACTCTATAAATTTAATGAAAATTACCTAATTGTCAAAGTGGTGTGGGAGTGCACTTAAAGTACTTTTTCTCTGGAAGAATAAACTCAGCCAGGCCACAGGCAGACAGACAATGCAATCATTTCACGTGGTGTAACAGATCCATTCCTACAGAACTGGAGTCATGTTAAACTTTATAGACTAAATTCTGCACACAAAGATCTCCAAATATTTGAAATTATTTTGCTAAATTCGCTGAAAATTCTAACCCTCCTTTAAGGATGTGAATAAACATGGGTATCAAAAAAAATGTTACAATGAGAAACAATAAATGCTGGTAAGGATGGAGGGCCTCTTCTACATATGGGCAGGAATGTAAATTAGTACAAGCATTATGGAAAGCAGTATGGAAAGCCCTCAAAAGAACTAAAAATAAAGCTATCCTTTGAGCCAGCTATAATCACTCCTTGGTATACTTTCAAAAGAATTAAAGTCAGCACAGTACAGAGGTATCTGTATACTCTTGTTCACTACAGAGCAATTCACAATAGGCAACCTATCAAAACAGCCTGGGTGCCCATTAAGAGATGAACTGATAAAGAAAATGTATTCATACACAACGTAGTATTACTCAGTCCATAAAGAAGAATGAAACCATGTCATCTGCAGGAAAATGGATTGAACTAGAGACCATTATGTTAAGTAAAATAAGCCAGACTCAGAAAGTCAAGTATCACAGAGTTTCTCTCATATGAGGAATCTAAGAAAATGGGAGAGGTCAGGGGAGAGGAAGAGAAGTCAAGGGAAACTATTAGAAAAGAGGAAGAGAGGGTTGGGGATTTAGCTCAGTGATAGAGCACTTGCACCAAAAAAAAAAAAAAAGAAAAGAAAAGAAAAAAGAAGAAGAGAATTGGCAGAGAAGGAAAAAAAAAGGGTAGGGGTATAATGGGAAAAAAGAATCTTTTATAGATATATATACGAATATGTCAAAATGAAACTATTAATCTGTATAATATGCAGTGGTTTAAAAAGTGAGAAATAAAAAATTATAATGTTATAAAAATAGGAGGACAAAGGAGAGCAGTGACTGTGCTATTTCAGTTATCTCAGCAAAAATTATGATGCACAGCATCAGTGTGGTGGCAGCAGAAGCAAGTAGAGAAAATCAAGTTATTTGGGAAGGAAAAACTGACAGGAGTTGGTGATAAAAGATAAGGGAAGAGCAGTACTAAGGATGATTCCCAGATCTCCAGCAGAACACAATGTCTCAAAAGCAAGTAGGCATCAATCTGTATAAGAATAAATGCAGTTAAGTGTTCACCCATATACCACCTAGTACTATGAACATCCTATTTGGGGGAAAAACTGTAACAAAGATGTTATCCTTTTATTTTAACTGTTTGGTTACAACCTATACAACTTAGTTACAAATCCTTAGCTAGAAATGCTGAGTCTACTGAAAAATAGTATAGCACAGTGACTTACAGTGCACATGTAGAGGTGGACAGCTCAGTTCTGCCATGTTCTAGGTGGGTGACCATGATAGCAAGGTATTTAACCTCTTTGTCCCTCATTCTCATGTATATTATGAGGATTAAACATTGGGTTAATTCACAGAGTTGTGAGAATTGAAGCAGTCATTTATGTGCAGCACTTAGAAGTCCTATATATGCTTTTAGCTATTGTTATTGCTGATGTTATAAATCCCTGCTTCTAACTTTCAGAATAAAGAGCAAAATCATTAAAATAATTTTCCCCTGACGTGAAATTAGTGCTGGGTATGGAACCCAGGGAGAGCCTCTCCTGTGCTAGGCAAGCACTCCGCCACTGAATCCTCAGTAACATAATATTTAACTCCCCACTGTCTGGCTCCTTCCCATCTCTTCAGCTTCCATTTACGCCACGCCACACCTCATTACTGACATTCAATCAGTGCTCGCAAGTTCCAGACTCCCTGCTCCTATGAGGCTGTCTTTCTAACCCATTCTCTTCTTTCTGAGTTCAGTTTAAACAGTACAGTACTTCCTTTAAAAAGCCTTCTTTTAAATCCCAAATTAGGTCATATGCACCCTATAAACTTACAGAGAACCTTTTATTCACAGACTTTGTAACCATATTTATTTCACATTTACCACTCACTACCTCTAACTTGTAATTTATGTTTATGCATATTTCTAGATTAAGAAAGGTTTTTAAAAAAAGTAAATGAAGGATATATTTTCCAGTTCCTGATGTAACACAGTCCTTTTTCTGAGGCTTATAAATTGTCACATACTGATTCTTAATGATGCTAATGATTTTATCTGAAAGACCTAGCAGAAAAGAAGTAACATATTTTAGGAGTAGTTGGCAGAGAAATTGACTACAAATTCCCAATGAATTTGGTGGTCATTTCATTTCACCTACAGGATTTCATTATGTAGTTAGTCATACTAATTTACATAATCTGAGTATCAGTAAACATTTTAGTTATATCCTAGCTCAATTCTAGTTCTACTTCAGAGGGGCTATGATTCTAATCAGAGATGCACACAGCTAAGCTATGAAGTAGAGGCAACTTAGTTTTATAGCAAATCAGGAGGAGAAAATATTCCAGGAAGAAGGGCTACACTAAGACATAAATAGTGTATTAAAGTAACTTTAATACAGGCTTCCATTAATCCAGCAAAAACCAGGTTTGAAATTAGGCTGGAGATGAAAGGAATCAAATCTCACACAGTTACTCAGACATCCTTGTATTTTCTATAAGTTTTATGGTGGTAGGTTTTAGGTTTAAATATACATAAGTTTGGAAATCAACTAAGTTCATTCTCAGTTGTTTTGTGCTTTTACTAGTTATTTTTTATTATACTTGCTATAATCTCCGGACCGCATCATCATCTAAAAAAAAAAAATCTTGTTATTCTGAAGCATTGAAATTTTCCTTGTGCTTAGGCAAAAACACATCAAGAAGTAAATACAGTGTTTTGGGTAGTATTTCTATATTTTTAAATTTTATCTGAAACTTCTATTTTCTAATAATAGAAAATTTACTCCTATTTGTTTAATTTTTGAAAAGGACTCCCTGGCTTTAAAAGGAGGGATCAGAAGGCTCATTTACTCAACCTATAGTTGTACTGCCCACATTTAGGTTGAAAAAGATGAAATTGACCTTTTAGAGAGCTCTCTGACTCATAAAAAGGAGGGTTCCACTCCAATTAACCTCAGGAAAAATGCAAATACAAAACAAAAATATTACAAAACGAATCTTCCCATTGGCTTACACATTATCACGTATCTATGAATAATATATATGGTTCCAGTTAAATTGAGGCATTGTTTCCGGACTAATCACTTAACAGTTTAAAGAAACTTCACAATTTAAATGTACATATGATCTCATTAAAAGACAAAACATTAATTTTTCCAGCTAGAGAACACATACGAAAGCTGAGATTTAAAAAGCCTTCTACATTTAACACTGCTAAATTTATCCTAGATGAAACACCAATAAAAGGAATAATGATAATGATTTGCAATGATACAGCAACCTGCCAAACTAAAACTTTAGCTGCAGATCCGAAGAATGTATCACTTACTAAACCGTATTTTTGCCTTACACAGGAATAAATCTAAAGACATGCCTAGACTTTCTGTTTTGCTTATTCATCAGGTGTTATTACCAACTAATCACCAAAGAAGGTTTGGTTTTTGTTTTGTTTTATTGTTGCAGTACTGGGGATTGAAGCAGGGCCTTCACACTGAGCCACATCTCCAGCCCATCTTTTGAGAAAAGCTCTTCCTAAGTTGATAAAATTGTCTACCTGGGCTCAAACTTGCAATTATCTTACCTCCCAGAGGACTGGGGTTGTAGGTGTAAGCCACTTGACACCTAGCTAAAGAATGTATTTTATGTGTATCCTTAGAATAATAAGTATAAATGGCATTGAAATATTCAGTGATGAATAACTCTTTTGAATTATACAGAATACCTTGAACAACTGTGCTGATATTCGTACTGATGGTCAAAAAGCAATAGTAAGTAAACTCCTGGCAGCTTAATGCAAAGGAAGGCAATACCACTCAACTATACTAGTAGTATTCTAAAAAAATAGACAATACCAAATGCTAACCAGGATACAGAGCAACTGAAACTCTCATATACTCCATGCACTAATTCAAAACAGCACATCCATATTGGAAAATAATACAGCAGTTTCAAATGTAAACAACCATTTCTGTAAGATCTACTATGCATTTACTCAAGAGAAACTGAGTATACACTCAAAAACCTGTGTGCAAATGTTTGTAGCGGAAATATTCATAATCAACAAAAACTACTAACTGTCCTTCCAGTGCTCAGGAGATGAATGAACTGCCACATCAATACAACGGAATTCTTTCAGTAATAAAAAAAAACTACTACAGATATATAAATATAGATACAGATGTAGAGGTGGTATAAATGGTATAAATGTATTTGGCAAATACATTACAGTAAAAGAAAGAAGCAAGATTCCAAACACTACATGCTACATGATTCCATTTATATAACATTTTGGAAAAGACAAGATTGCTTTTGGTTTTTTAAAATAGATTTTTATTAAAATTTATCCAAAATCACACAAGCTTACAGACCACAATACATTGTGCCTTTTGCTTACGACAGCAAGCAATATGAACAACGACAGAGATGCAGCATTAAGTCACAACTACATAAAGTTACTATAGTACCTAGTGTACGTGTCACTGTTTAAAGTTTGGGTTTAGGTTCTTATACACTGTTGGTGGGAATGCAAACTAGTACAATCTTATAGAAATCAGTATGGCTATTTCTCAAAAGCCTGAAAGCAGAAATCCCATACAACCCAGTCATTCCCCTACTAGGTATCTTCCCTGAAGAGCTAACTAAGGACATCATACTGCAGAGATACTTGCACAACAATGTTTATAGCAGCACAATTTGTAATAGCTAAATTCTGGAAGCGACCTGTATACCCATCAATAGATAACTAGATAAACAAAATGTGGTATCTATACATAATGGAATACTATTCAGCTATAAAGAATGACAAACTAGAGTCATTTATAGGAAAAGGGATGGACGTGGAAAATATGATGTTGAGTGAAATAAACCAGACTCACAAGCTTGAATACCACATGGAAAAGACAAAATTGTAAGGTCATAAAACAGATCACTAGTTGCCTTGGGCTACAGGCACAGGAGAAGTGTGTATGACAACTGGACAAGACAAAACGGGGAAGCAATTTATACTATGGCTTAATTGTGGTGGTAATTACTCAAATGTATGAATCTGTCTAATTTCAGAAGTGTTCCTCAAAAAGTGTAAATTTAATGTATATAAATAACATTAATTTTTAAAGACTTGAATGGTCACTTCACCAAGATAATGAATAAGCAATTAGCACACAAAAGATGTCAAACTCATTAATCAACAGGGAAATGCAAATCAAAACCACAAGATACTACTTCACATCCACGAGAATGGCTAATACTAAAAAGACCAAAAAGGAAAAGAAAAAAGACTAAGAAAATACTATAGAGTGACCTCCTCCTTTATGCTCTTGTAGCAGGACTTATCACTGTTTGTAAATTATGAAGACCTCAAAAGCCAGGACTGTCTTCCTATCACATCACAACGCCTGTCATACATGCCACATGCTTTTTCAAAAGTGAAGGTGAACGTAGACCTTGTGCTTTCTCGTGCCTGCGTCTCCCATGTCCAATCTCCTGACTTTCACCCCAACCCAACACACACTGAACTGAGTACAGGAAGCCATGGAGATGCTGCAAGAAGAGTCGGAGCATAAAGTTAATGACGGAAGCCACAGGGCAGCCAGAAACAATGAAATCATTCTGCGTGCATGTGTATTCCAATATAACAAACTATATTTTTCTTTAGAACAATCTTAAGAAATCAAGCAAGGCTTCCATCTTAATACTGAGTGCAATGGAAGAGAAACGAGTCCACACTACAATTCATTGACTACCATCCCTCCTCTATTCACACATAAAATGAACTACCAGCATCTTCAAGCAAGCAAGGATAAGAAAAAAAGTAGTCACTGTTCACTGCAGTATTTACTAACCTATACTTGGTACTGCATGTGCAACATGTATGGTAAGGATTACATCATGCATAGTTTGAAATGGTGTTACCACAAGCTGGAGAGACCACAAGCAATTTATAAATATTTCCCACTACCAACCTGGAATATGCAATTAAGAGCCATTGTCTTCTTTGCATAGTATAATTTAGGTAGGTTTCACAACTGTCACTAATTTCTTCCAAATACGAATGTAACTTTCAGAACTCAATGCCTAGTTTATAGTAAGATAAAAAGTTATTATATATGAAGCAGTCAGCCCAACAAGAATTTTAGTAAAGAATAAAATAATTTGTGTGCCACAGCTTGTCAGAGCCAATGGATAATCCCTCCATTATCCAACCCTAAAAAATATAAGTCATGTTACTTTCAAAACGATGAAGCCCAGATAAAGGCTCCAACTACAACAAATGAAATGGAAGCACTTAGCAGATGAGAACTTGACAGCAATTTAGAATTTTACATGAAGCTTGCTGATGTATTTATCAATATTAAAATATTTACAGGTTAAATAAATTTCATCTATGAATATTAAATTTTCTATTTTGTTATCTGATTAATACTCATAACAAATTTAATATAGAAAGAGAAGAGGAACAGAAGCACAAAAGGCAAGTATTTTATGTTATCAAGATACTATTCAATTTTTTTAAACTACTGAGCACCTATATTAGGAGGTAAACACCATGCTTTTCAAAAGTCTGTCACAAGTAAGAGAGTACTTATTGAATTCAGGTATATTATAAGATAAAATTTAAGACAAAACAGCATTCACTCAACAAGAAAAAAGAAAATCTTCTAAAAATTTCAGTTAATATTTGTGGATGCTGGCGCAAATGCTTCCTTTATATAAAACCTAACACTCCATTACACAGTAAAAATAAGCTTGGTTTTAGTAACAGGTGGATACAAGGTACCAGTCTAAGGTCCCTTAACCCATTCTTTGGACATAAATTAACTCTAATATATGGTAAGAATTTAAGATTTTTAATCATAACATTCATGCAAAATAAATACATATGCGTGATTTTTAAAAGGCAAGATTTAAAAGTTCATGATCTGTTTTCTAAAATATGCTTAATCATTTGAATTTGTTTGGGATTTCTAACTCAAGTGAAAATGTTTTTCACCTTTTAACTATCAGAGCCTATTTCTTTAAGTAGGTATGGAAAACACAGTCTTCCTGGTGATGCGAATACAGAAATGACTTTTCTCTATATTTATTACAAGTTCCTTACATGTTTACAAAAAAAACACAGTTAACAGTTGTACAAATACTTTCTAATAAAAAAAATTAAAAATGGAGCACATCCATCAATTGTGATTCCCCCACTGATCCCTGAGATTTGGGGAGAGAGCAAACTGTGGAAGGAACAAATCTAACAAAAATGTTCTGATTAAAAACAGTATTATTACTTACTACTAAGTATGACCTCAAGTTAAGGACTAAGACTTTCAGTTATTAAAGATTCAAGTTTTCTTCAAAGAAGCTGATAGTGTCTGAATAAAAGTTCAAGTGCTGGCAACTTAACACTCAAAGCAACCAGTGTTAGAAGGTGGCGGGGACTGTGAGAAGTGTCCAGGTTCGGTCAAAGCCCTCAGGAATGAATCCATGTCATCACTGGGGGAGTGAGGGAGTTGAGTCCCCTGTTGCTCTCTCAGCTCTCCTGCCCATTTTTCCTTTCTCCTCCCACCAGACTAATGCGGCAAGACGGCCCTTACCAAATGCAGGCCCCTCAGCCCGTGAACTTTCCGGCCTCCAGAACTATAAGAAACAAAGCTGTTCTCTGCAAACTATCCAGTCTCCAGTATTCTGTTACAGCAAGACAACACAGGTTAAGACAGAAGCTATTGGTTTGACATATCTCCCCAACTACTTCATGTTTTTCAAAATCTTCAAAGCAGTTAGGATTTTCTACTGCTTTTCTCTGAGTCCACTAACCAAGACAGAAACTCCTAACTTTCTTTTATGCCTGTGTTCTTTTAATTAAACACATATACATAAAGGAAGAGAGGGAGATTTGAGAACATCTCCATCCTCCATAAGTCAAATTCTGATAAGACTTTTGAACACCCTACTGCTTCCTGCATATTTGGAAAGAACCTCACTACCCACCATGAATATTATGCAACCTTACTTTAAAATCAAATTTAAAAAAAGTAATACAGCTACCTATAATTTTTCATTCAGATTGAAAATCGATTCATTCAGATATGAAGGCCTGAAGACCATCTGAGAAGAAGTGAAAAATCCAAAGGATATTTAGAAGACAGAACCAGCATGAACTGCTAACTTGACTGAATGTGGGGAGAGAGAAAGAAAGGGGCTGGAGTGGCTCTTGGATTTTCAGTTTCTGCAATCAAGTTAGGTAGATTGGCAATTCTGTTGTTCACAATCCTGGTAATACTAACAGTCTTCTTGGATGTAATCACCTCTCCAAACCCAAGCAGCCTAGCTCAATTTCGCAAGTCCCAAAAAAACCCAATTAACAATCCTAACAGTACCTTGTATCCACACTGCTGCTGTAGTTTGGATCTTGACTATTCCCCTTCAAAAGCCCGTGTGTAGACGCTTCATCTTGCCTGTGATGCTACAGGGAGATGGTGGAACCTTTCAATGGCAGGACCAAATGAAAAGAAGTTATAGGGATTTCCCTATTATTAAACTTACCACAGAGTCACTACAATCAAGACAGTGTGGAGCTAGCCTAAGGACAGATACACAGATGAACGGAATAGAGCTGAAATTCCAAAACTAAATCTTACATTTATAAGAAACTGATTATCAATGAGGGTATGAAGACAATTCAGTGGGGAAAATAGTATGCTCAACAAATGATACTAGGACAACTGGATATTCACACGCAAAAGAACGGAGCCAGCCCTCTACCTCATACCAAGTACAAAAATTACCTCATGAAGACCTAACTGTAAGATGCCAACTCTTAGAAGACATGAAGAGCAAACTTTCATGACTTTCAATTAGGCAATGGCTTCACAGCTGTAACACCAAAGCCACAAGCGACAACAAGAACAGAGAATCAGTTCACTTAAGAGACTTCATTATGGGCTGGTGACAAGACCTGGGCCTTCTTAATCAGGTGAGTCAACCCAACTTTAAAAACCAGAAGCATGAAAAGGAGGCAAAGGCAGAAGGTAAGTAGTGAGAGTAAGCCCCACAAATAGTTCATTCTGGTGAGACTGAAGGCGACGACAAGAGCTAATTCAATCCAGTTTGCAATAATAATTCCTTCTTTAGTTTTAAAAAGGAATACTGACAGAAGTTTTACACGCTGTCACCTTGTGTCAGAAGGGTCAACACTGAGGACGTTCACCTGACAATCTACCTTCACTGAGCCAGTTCTGAGGTATGATTCCAAACCTAGTTCTTCCACATTTAGGAAATTCTATGAGTAATCTAAAAAAATTTTTAACCACAATCTTTTGTGATTAGAGAGATTTCTATTGCTTACAACTATGAAAAATAACTAACGTACATTCTTAAATCCAAACACGACCCAGAGCACCACTTTGGAACTCCTCTCTCCTTACAAACGGCATGTCTCCAAGTCTCAGCTCCTTCCACAATCTACTGTGACCCCTCTCATTACAGCCTCAAGTCTACACTGTCAGTCACATCACATCGTGACTCTTCCTTCTATATAGATATCTGCAATGTATATTTCTTTGTTTTGTTTTTTTGAGACAGGCTCTCACTACGTAGTTCAGGCTGGCTTTGGACTCACTATGTAACCCAAGCTGGCCTCAAACTCCCAGCAATCCTTCTGCTTCAGCCTCCCGAGTTCTGGAATTACAAATGTGCACCACCATGCCAAATGCAATGTAATATTATTATAAGATGAACAAGGCAACCTAATATTAAAATGTGATACTTATGTCACCATAATTTATGAAACAATAGGGTGTCTAAGAAATATAACACAACTAGTTTACTTTAACACACGTTCATAACTTCAAACCCCAAGAACCACCAATATGTAGGGACCAGTTTTGTTTCATTTGGTTTTGGTACTGGGGATTCAACCCAGGGCTTTCCCAATGAACTACATCCTGAGCCTTTCTTCTTTTTAAATTTGATAGGGTCTTGCTAAATTGTCCCACTGGACTCAAACTTGCAATCTTCCTGTCTCACCCTACATAACCAGTACCTAAACATTTAGAAACTAAATTTTATAGACAATTATCTTAGTATACTGTTTCTTGGACTACATATCTCCCCTTCTCTTCTCTCCCTGAGCACACATAAAATAACTGCACATCAGTAAATACCTATAGTGGAGGATGGTGTGAAGCTCAGGGAAAGAGTGCTTGCCCAGAATTCCCAGGTTCTGGGTTCCATCTGTAGCATCATTATCCCAGCCCCCGAAAAATCTACAGAATAAATTTTCAATCATGACAACATTTGAGAAACTTACTAAAAATATCAATAGCTTGGGTTCTTTCAACAGAGATTCTAATTACACTAGTCTGAGCTAGCATTAAATCAACTTTCTGCTGGGCATGGTGGCACACACCTGTAATCCCAGCACTCAGGAGGCTGAGGCAAGAGGATCACTGGAGTTCAAGTCCAGCCTGGGCTACACAGTGAGTTCAAGGCCAGCCTGCATTACAGAATGAGACCCTAAATTTAAAAAAAAAAAAAAATCAACTTTCAAAAAATATTCCCCCAGCAATTCTAATGCATTCAGACAGGGTTTTAAAGATAAAAATGAATGTGACTTTCTCAAGCACTCGTGTACCCACAGCCTTCTGTTCTTGTACAGGTGGAGTTAATGTGTCTAACTTATTAACCAACTAACCCAAAATATTAGCTAATCATTAGCCCTGTGAGTGTGGGAGGGAGTACTCTGCCTCTAGGCTGTGCAAGACCATATAAGGGAGCAAAGCACCAAATAAATTCCTTCCCACACAATAGCCTTTCATATTTCTTTCAAAAGCTTTACAAATAGAGGAAAAGATTTTAAAAAGTTTACAACTGTTGCCAAAAGTCTAAGTAAAAATTATATGAGTAAAAATAGATTTTCAAATTTCTCCTGTAGCCTTTAAAGCTTTTGATACCCACTTCCTTTAGACAAAGGTATTAATCTGCTGATTGATCCAATATATTATACAGTCTCATTTTATTTATGAGAGTCTGAACAAATACAGTGTTACACTAAATATTCTTACACAGTGTTTGTCTGCCGTTTAGAAGATGTGCCCAAATGGCAATGTTAGATTATCTAGGAACTTTCAACAAAATAAACACAATTTATTATAGTTACTTTGACAATGTGTTACTTTTGACACTGGTTAACTTGAATATACCCCCGGCTATCATGAATAAAATGTTTAAAAAATCATAAAATTAATGTTTCTTATTAATGTTTCGTAAAAATTATAAAATCTTTAGACTTTTTCCCTTAAAGTAGGTACAGTCAAATAAGACATCAAGATTTTTAAAAACTGGCATACCTTAAACTGCATTACTCAAAAAACAATTGATAAAATTTTAAGTTTTCACGAGGAAGAAGTAATATACTTTTAAGTGCTTCCAAGATTTTTTAAATCCCTGAAATAAAAGTCATCACTTATTACCCTCTTTTTTTCAAATGCATATATACCGGCAAGAAAATCTCAGGGGCTTACTCAGACATACACAAAGACTAACACATACCTCCAAAGCTACCTCACTCCTTTTTGTTCGGGAAAGCAACATTAGGTTGTCAAAATCCAACTCAGCTTCCATCTCAAACTCAAACTCAAAAAAGTAAAAGTGAAATGAACACAGATCTCCAGTCTCTGACAACAGTACTAATATTAGAGCTTGGTGACGCACAAGGTGCAAGAGGCAAGAATAAATTACCTACAATTTCACCTTGGCCTTAAACAGGTCAAAAGAATAAAAGTCAAGGTTAATTACAGGGAAGAAAAGAAAAAAAACAGAAGTAGTTATTTTAAATGAACAGGAAAAAAAAGAATCAGAAGCATACATTTTGAATTTAGTGAACATTTTAAATTTATTTTCTACTAATTTGTCAACGGTTCTGCATAGATACTAAAGAAGTTAAACAACATGTTTGAATAGGCATCCATTAATACCAAACAGAAAGCAAGTGGAAGAAGAAAAGGATAAAACCACATCAAATCTACAGAACAGACTTTTCCTTAAGTTGGAAAATGGGACTAGATTAATTTCTAATCTAATTCACAAAAAGTTAGCAAATTAAAGATATACTACATATATTTTAAAAATTCATAAAGAAGGGGAAGTCTCACTGTATTTTACATCCACAAAACAAAATTTAAATGTGTTGCTGAAAGGAAAACAATTAGTGTGTGGGGAACAAGACTGGATTGGTCTATGAAATAGTCACACTAGTGTTCATTATGATTTTATACATACATACATTACATACATATATATGTGTGCGTGTGTATACATATACACACACACAAAATTTAATGTCTCAAAATTTAGTGAAATACAACTTTAGAGCAGTAGTTTAAAATGCACCAAAAAGTTAAACCTTAAGAAAAATGGGCCAGGCATGTTGGCACGTATCTGTAATCCCAGCACTCAGAAGGCTGAGTTGGATGGGCTATATAGTGAGTCCAAGGCCAACCTGAACTACAGAACGAGACCCTGTCTCAAAATGTTAAAAAAAAAAAAAAGAAAAGAAAGAAAGAAAGAAAGAAAAAAGAAAAGAAAAATGAGGCTGAACATACTTAACTCTCCAGCAATGGAAACAGGGCAAAATATCAATTTATAAAGAAAAGAAATAGTAAATATTTGAACAGAAAGAAAACAAGATTCTGTTTCAGGTACTACAGCAGACCAGAAGGTTTCCTACTGCAGAACACTTAAAAATGCCACACTTTAAAACTAATTTTTGTTGTTTAGTTTTGAGACAAGGTCTCATAACATAGGTCAGATTGGCCTTGAACTCACTATGTAGCCCAGGCTGGCCCTAAACTTGCAGCGATTGTCCTTGCTCAGCCTCCCAAGTGCTGGGATTACAGGTGTGTACCAGTACGCCAGGCTTAAAAGTGGTATTTTAAATGCATCTCTACATTTACAGAAAATTAAAGGAGTATGAGCAAAAAAAAAAAAAAAAAAAAGGGTAACAAAGGGTGCAGAAAGATAATCTAGCAATGAGGGAATCTACTCTACCTTTGCTGGCCAGGCCTCACTGGAGAAGCAAGGGACATTCTCTAAACTCCACAAAGATTCTCTTATGTGGATGAAAGAATCTACGAAAGGCCAGATACCCAACATGAACACTCTGAGTGGGTAAACTAGAAGAAAAATAAACACATATACACACAGAGAAAGAAATAGTAGGAATACTTGACTATGAAGAGATAACTAAGGAACAGGATGATTATTTTGGACAATCTCTCCAGTGCTAAATACAATGAGAAAAAGAAATGGATTCATGGAGGGGGGTTCTGAAAAGACATGGAAGTTAAGAGTTGAAAAAAAAAAATTATCTAAGAGGTCCAGAGGAATGGGGCAAAGTCAATATTCAAAACTTTCTAGAACTGAAAAATTTTCAGCCTACAAAACTGTAAAACTCAGCAAATCCCAAGTAGCATAATAAGAAATAAAGATCTCAACAAGTCATACTGAAGCTGCAGTCAGAAAGGAATGACACTGTGGTGGACTTATTATTGTGGTCAACTTGAGCCAGAACGCCCAGCTGGACTAAGTTGGCATAGTTCTGGGCATAGAGGATCCACCTGAGGACTGCTGCCGACACAACATAAAGGAGAACAGGAGCAGAAGATAGTTGCGGGCTGCTTCCCAGAAGAAGCTCTGCTACGGCTGGTTCTCCTGAGGGAGATTAGGCTGTTCTGGTCAAAGAAGGAACTTGGGGCCTTGCTGTCATCGAGGATGGCTGCTATTGCTCCAGAGGAGCTCTGGTCTTCATCTCTGCTGCAAGCATCGTACCCTGGTTCCAGTAAAGACTTCTTCAGCCATCATCTGCAGACACAGATGTACACGGGACAGTGCCCTAGGCTCCCAGCCCTGATTGGATCTTTTGGGTCTCCAATGCATAGACAGACATTCGGCACTCTTCCTGCATTTGGCTTGTGGGTGAATGTTGTAACTTATAAATGTCCTGTACTAAATCTGCTCTCTTGCAAACAACTGGCTCTAGAAAGGTAACTAATACAGACACTAAGAGTCACTAGTTATAGGAGTCTTTCCTGATGTTACAGAGAATACATTCAAGACCCTCTGTGGACTAATTTTCCATTTAACATTTTTTGGGCCCATGGTTGATCACGGGCAACTAAAATCATAAAAAGCAAAACTACAGATACAGACGATTACTATACTTCAATAACAAAGAAAGCTAACAGATGGTAGAAGTACAGCATCAACATGGCAAGAGAAAACATCTGCCAACCTGGAATTGTGTACCATATAAATAAATAACAAGAGCAAAACAAAGGCATTTTCCGACAAAGTCAAGAGTCTGCCATACACAGTTTGTGTAAATATATGATGGACGTTCTCTAAAGGATGAAATTGCCTCTTGATACATTTCTTAGAATATATGCCCACTGTGAAATGAAAAGCACAAGTGGACAAAACCTTCTTAAAAGACTGTCACAAAGGATTTAAAGTCAAACTACAAATCCAAACATACACTTTTAAAAAAAGAAACACCTAGAAAATCACCCAGAAAGAATAAATGATGGAAAACTATATATCATGCAAAAATCAACCACGAGCAAGCTGGTATAGCCAGTTAGACGACAAAATAAAAGGCAAAATGTATTAGTAGCAATAAAGTAAAGTTACTAGATACACTATCAGGTACACCAGGAAGAAAATCCCATACCCATCCATATGTTAAACCATAGCCTTAAGCACATAAAACAAAACAGATAGATGTACATAAATTATCAAATCAACTTCCAAAGCAAAAGATTTTAACACTTCTCTCAGCAACCGATAGATCAGACTTTTACAAATCAGTTAAGAAGCTGAGGATGTAGCTCAGTGGCACAGCACTTTCCTATCATGTATAATGCCCTGAGTTCTATCCCCAGCACCACATTAAAAAAAAAATCAAGAATCAAAACATTTCAACACTCAAAACATGCAAAAAAACAATCTTTTTAAGTACAAATGGAACATTTAAAAAATCTGACCATCATATCTTGGACCATATGCAAGTCTTAAATGTCACGGGACTATACGCATGTCAAAGGATGGCTGCAATGTAATTAAGCTAGAAATCAATAACAGGGGACTCCCTAATCTTACATTAAAAATTTCATTTTTGAACTGGGTACAGTAGTGCACACTTGTAATCTTGGGCAGCTTACTGAGACCAAGGAAGGATAGCAGGAAGAAGGGAGGAAGGAAGGGAGAGACAGAACGTGAAGGAAGGATGAAGGAACAGACGGAGGGAAGAAAAAAAGAAAAGAGGGATGGAGGAAGGAAGAAATGGGCTGGGGATGTAGCTCAGTGCTCCAGGGGTCAATCTTTATACCAAAGCCAAAATGAAGTGTTTCCAAAATAACACATAATTTGAAGAAACAAATCAATGGAAATTATTGCAACTAAATTTTTAGGTAAAAATAATGAAACTGTAAGGCACACATAAAACATAACAGAAGATGCTTGCATTATTAGAAAAGCCAACATACCATCAAGAAACATACACAAAAAAATATGAATAAAATTATGCTGAGGTGAAGTTAAAACAACATGAATAAAATCAAGAGTAATATCCCTTTTCTTAGGTGGGAGAGAGAGCCCAGATATTTACTGGCAAACTGTACAAAACTTTCAAGGACTAAAAAATAATTCCAATCTCAGATAAAATATTCCAATGTACCAGAGGAAAGCAGCCCAAAACAGCTGAATAAGCATCCTTCTCAAATATAAATGTAACAGTCACAAAACCAGACCACATTACGGGCCATACAACAAAGAAAAACTAAAATCATACAATGTGATCTAGCCATCAGAGAATGAGAGCAGATATCTGTAACAGAAACATACCTAGAAAACTCTAAATTTGAGAAATTAGCCAATACACCTCTAAACACACATATGCAATAAAGGATTAACCTTGCCCAAAGAGAGATCTGGACTTTGCCTTCTGAGGGTTAAGTAACTTCTAAGGTCGTGGAATGGCCTGTCTTTATTTACCCAGGAGCACTGGGACCCCAGTTTACACTAACAATCTGACCTGTAAGGAGACTTTAGGTAAAGAGGGGCTGGAGACCAAGGTCGGCTGTGCAGGCAGGCAGTCATTCTGACACAACCAAGTTGCAGTAAGAGCTCTGTGTAAGGCTCAACTGAGCCTTCCTGGTTGGCGACGCCCCACATATAATGCCACACATCATGCCAGAAGCAGGCACGGCTGGGACAACCGGAAGCTCCGTGCTTGGAATTCTCCTAGACCCTGTCTATCCGTGCCTCTTTCCTTGACTATTTTAATTTGTACTTTTTAACTGAAATAAATCATAACCATGCATATAACAGCTTTCAGTAAATTCTAAAAATTCTTCTAGTGAATTATCAAACCTGATGGTAGACTTAGGAACCTCAAATCTGCAATTTATGTCAAAAGTGACAGCAGTTTTGGTAATCTCTGACTTCACAAAGGAAACTAACAGTCTGAAAGAAACTGGAAAGACAACAAGTCACAGGAGATGTGGCTTTCAGGGGTGTATCTTGTTCCTGGCCCCTTGCTCTCGTCTTCTTTCCCTCTGTCTGCTTCCTGGCTGCAGTGAGGTGAGCAGCTTTCCTCTGCCACACCCTCCTGCCATGATGTTTCTGTCTCTTCACAGACCTAAAGCAATGACACCAGCTCACCATGGACTGAAACCCTGAGCCAAAGTAAACCTTTCCTCCTTCAGCTGTTTTTCTCAAGTATTTTGCCACAGTGACAAAAAGCTGACTAACATCAACTTTATATTGTATGATCTTGCTCAACTCATTTTATCGGTTTAGTAACTACTTGTAGATTTTTTTGTATTTTACATAGAATCAAGTCTACAAAGAAAGAATTTTTTCTTTTCTTTTCCAATGTGTGTTCCTTTCCCTTCTCATGACTCTTTTAAAAACAGTTGCATCCACGTTAACTACTGTCTGGCTTTATTTAGTGCTGATAAAGCAGTATGCATTTGTCAACATTCCCAATATAAACTAAAAAGGGTGAATTTTACTGTATGCAAATTATAACCTCAAAAAATTTTGTAAGCAACAAAACACTTGCAAACCACCAGCAATAAGTCACCTCATCAATACATCAAATAAAAACTATATCATATGAAATGCTGAAAAGTTGTAAGAAACAATTCTACAATTTTTGTTCCTGCCAACAACTAAATGCACATACCCTTTCTCTAGTCAGAGAGAAGCAAACAAGGACCAGCAGTAAAATCTGACCCATGCCCTGTTTTTGTATGACTCCATAAGCTAAGCATAGTTTCTACAATTTTTGAGGGCAAGAGAAAGGGAGGGAGAAATGAAGAAACACCAAACTTGCAGGGTCATTATATGGCTTGCCAAGACTAAAACATTTACTATTAGGGGCTTCATAGAGAATACAGTATCTGCCCACCCTTGCTCTAAAGCCTAAGTACTTAAAGCGCGGTCTCTGGGCCAACAGCCTCAGCAAAATCTCAAGCTCCACCCAATAACTATTGAATCAGAATACGTATTACAACAGAATAAAACCAAAGTATTACCTTCCCTCACATGTGTCTTTGTAATATCAGAAAATACAGTCAACATATAGTGGAAAATATTGTGTATAAAACTAAATAACATTAACGCATATATCTAGAAGTCTATAAACCATTGTTCCTAGATCAATTCTTTTTGGACCCAAAATTACATATAACAGAGTCCAAACAGTCCAACACCAAAATAAAGTATTTTAAATCGTTCTCCTGAACAATGTGGTAATCCCTCACAGCCTTTGCTAAGAAAAACAATCATGAAGATGTTCCAAGGTTTTTCAGGAAGATCACTCTAGTATTTCATTCAAGCCCTCAGGAAAAACACAGACGTAAATTTTTTCAAACCTTTACATGCACGTGATGGTCATTTATTAGAGCTTTCCAGAATGTCTTGGAAATGAACACCCAAGTATGTGACAAATCAAGTGTTTTAAGTGAAAAGGAGGTACAAGTAATAGCTATACAGAAAAACTGTTACCATGTATCTGTTAGGAATGAGAAAGAAGGGAAATGTGGCACAAGGATGTAACAATAAAGTAAGTTGCAAATACTCCAAAACACAATCACTACTCCATGATCAAGAAATTTGCAGTTTCTACCAATATAATTCTCTTACACTGGATGGAGGTCATTCAACATTATAATTGATAATACATAGGTTTGGGCCTAGAACCCTCTCATCATCCATGTGATATGACAAATCCTACAATACTTTTTATATCAAATACTAAAAATACTAACTTTCCTACTATTCATACTATGTTTTTTTTTACTATGTATTAATTCCAGGCTGATGCAATTGTTTTTAATTGCCTTGATGTTAATGAAATAAGCTCATTTACTGTTTGGGTTTTTTTTGGGGGGGGGCGCTAGGACTGGAACTCAGGGCCTTGCAGTTGCTAGGCAAGTGCTCTACCACTTGAGCTAAATCCTCAGACCCAAAAGGCATACTGCTTCTAGATTAAGCTAAACAGGAGATGACACTAATGTCTCCCATTCTAATCCAGCATCATCGCAGCCTTCTCCCCTTGCTTATCTGTAGCTTCACACTCCAACGATCAGAAATCTAGCTCCTGCCACCTGCCATCAATGCCCTTAATTCTTTTTTTTCCCTTAATTCTTTAATCTGAGGTGTAATACAGTATTCAAAGGTATCAGGATTGTCAACTACCTCTATGGGAAGCAATATTATCAACTAAAGTACATCACAACTACAGAACATGTGCAGTTCCCTTTGCTATCACAGGCTCTATGCATTTCAAAGTTACCTCGGTCACTATCTTTCCTTCCTACCCTTTTCCATGAGGTAGCTTTATACATTCCTAATACAAATAGATTGTTCTGTCTCAGTCTCCACACCATCCTGGACTTCTTCAACCTCCTACGTGACTGTCTTTAATTTGCATTCATTAACGTTTGCTCTTCTTGGCTATAAAATTCTACAGATTTGACAACTGTGCAAATGTGCTTTTTCATGATATTTCTTGTCCTCTATATATGAAAATCTTACAATTATACCTCTCATTCTTCAGGCAAACATATACTTTTCCTCAATTCTACTACACAGTACCAAGTCTTCATGTTTCCAGGCACATGCCACTTTTTCTAGGAGACTCATTTCAGAAAACTCTGCTTCTAGACTACTAACAGGGTATGATGACGATTAGGTCTCAAAGGAAAAACATGAGTTACCTACGAAACTGACTGTGAATCTTATTTTACAATCAAGTCCTAAGAGTGCCATTTAAGCATCTATGATTAAAGAATTAATGAAACCATAAAAAATAAAAATTAAAAATAAAACAGTTACAGATTCATTGTACTATCTTCACTTCCATTTTGACCTTCCTATGCATAAACCTGGATGGTGTGGATTTCTTATTTGCCCCAGTCTCATCATAAGGATTTTTAAACAGTAGAATCCACTGAACAGTGCCAGTTTAAAATAATAAATGATACTATCGGGAGATCAAACACCAACATGCAAGGAACCAGACTAAGATCAAGGATATTTAAATAAGGTAAGAGCATACAGGCTCTATACCCGAGATATCTGCCCTAATCCACATTAAACATCTTAATATGCCTGTTACAATTAAGATTCCAGAGCACACCATGCAAGATGCTTCTAGTTCCTAAATGTTGTATTATTCCTCACCCATGCTTCATGTATTCAGATTTGTAATGAGAACAGCAAAGGCTTGACATTCAGTTTCAACTGCAGCATGAAAAGCTGGAAGCCATCCCTCCATCCTAACAGCAATTAAAAACCTGAGCAAACTGAATAAAATCAACTATTCTTAGGAACATCAGAGAAGTACGATTATAGGGCAAATCACTACCCCAAAACTGGAGAGACCAACAAGTGGATACAGAGAATCCTAATTCTCTAGAGCAGAAACACACGGGGAGAAACCACCACAGTTTCTCCATGGGGAGAAACCAGTACTGAGGTAGGAAAGCCTAAACTGAAATTAACAAACTGCTGGAGGCTTAGTATGAACAAATCTTAAATTTAAGACTCCAGCAAGCCAAGCACAGTGCTGCATGCCTATAATCTCAGCACTTGGAGGCCGAGGCAGAAGGACTGCCATCAGTTCGAGGCCAGCTTGAGCTAGTTCAAGGCCAGTCAGAACTACCTAGGCAAGACCCCACCTCACAAAACCAAAAAAAAAAAAAATTTTTTTTTTTTCAAAACTTCAGCCAATAATTCCAGCACTGAAGCCAGAGCATCAACAGTTTGAGGCTAGCCTGGGCTACACAAGGATTCAAGGCCAGCATGGACTACAGGACAAAGGTCCAGTCATACAGGGACCCTTTTACATTTTGTGAGTCTTACCTCCAGCTCAACCAGGCCCTCACAGTGAAGACCAAAAAAACTTCCCCCAATTCTTCCAGCAGAGGGAGAAGAAAAGTAACCATTTTTAAATATGCCAAAGTGTTCTGCTGCTATTAACATCTGCCTTCACGATAATCTATTTCACCAGAGCCTAATCTACTGAAGTTTTATCAGAGCCTAGCTGACCTGCTGAAATACCTAACTCCAGCTCCCTCTACCCTGCCACAAACAGGAAGAGCAAGTCTGTTTCTAATCATCCTGTCCCACCTTAAGAGGTTGGGGGCAAAAAAAAAGAAGCACCTGTGAAAACTTTTGATCCACGGCACTAGTTCCCCAGAAGACTGAGACACAGTCATAGGACTACAGGCAGATTTTCCTCCCTATACCTTCACCACTACATTACTAAAGGCCTATATACCACAGTTCCTTTCAGCGGATGTAGTATATCCAACTTTTGGCAAAAAAAACTACAAGGTATACTAAATAGGAAAAAAACAGAAGAGAAAAAGCAAGCATCAGAAAAAGACTCGGATATGGCAAAGATGTTGCAATGAGCAGATTAGGAATTTAAAACAATGGTGATTAATAAGCTAAGAACACTAAGGGAAATAATCAAAGGCATGTAAGAACAGATGGATAATATAAGCAAAAGATGAAAATTCTAAGAAAAAATAAAAACGAAATGCTAAAGATCAAAAACACTGAATAAGAACAAAGAATGTCTTTGATAGGCTGATTAACAGACAGGACTTGGCTAAGGAAAAAAACCTCAGGACTTGAGGACATGTCAGTAGAAACTTCCAAAACTGAAAAACGAATAGAAAAAAGACTAAAATACATGAACAAGACAGCTAAGAACACTGGGACAAATACCTTTTTACTAAAGGTGTAAAAGCCCATAAAGGAAATTCCAAAAGATGAACTATTTGAAGCCATAATGACTTAGAATTTTCCCAAAATTAAAGTAATATACCAAATGACAGATCCAGGAAAGCTCAAAGGATACCATGCAGAATAAATACAAAACAAAACTACAGCTTGGCATATCACAGTCAAACTGTAGAAAATCAAATACAGGAAAATCTTAAAAAAGAGAAAAACACCTTACCCATATTGATGCAAAAGAATTACATCAAACTTCTCAGAAGTGAAAGAAAGAAGAGAATAAAATATTTAGGGGGGCAATTACAATGTAGAATTCTGTACCTTACAAAATTATCCTTTAAAACTGAAGGAGAAATAGGCTTTCTCACACCAAAACTGAAGGAATGTGTCCAATAGACCTATCTTGCAAGAAATGTTAAAAGTAGTTCTTCAGAAAGAAAGGAAATGATATAGGCCAGAAACTGGATCAGAAAAAAAGAAAGGAAGCATTAGTGACAGCAAAACACAAACTTTTGTGTTTTTTTTCCATTTTAACTGAGCTAACAGTTTATTCAAAACAATAATAGCAATAATGAATTCAATGAGTATAGCTTACATACAATATAAGAGAAATGTGACACAAGAGTGGAAGGGAGGAATTAGGAATGCTTTGTTCTACTTTTGATGTAAACCTAAAACTGCTCTTAAAAAGTCCCTTATTTAAAAAAGGGAAAAAAAAAGGATTTTTTGCTTCACTTTGCTGCTCTATAAAGCTTGGAACTCATTTTTGGTGGTCAGTAAACTTGGGACCAAATTCTCATTTTACCCATTTCCCCAAGGACAGCTGTGAACATTAATTATATCAACCTCCTTGCATTAAAAAAAGAAAAGAAAACCTAGCAGTTTAGTGGATCGGCTTGTGAGTACGGCTACAGGGCATTAAGGCGTGGCCTTGGGTATTACGTATGGCAGCTTGCCCATTCATCTCAGACTGCTCCCCATCTGCTCTTCCCTTTGATGTTCCTGCCTTGGAGCCAGATGACCACAGACTGATGCTCCCACCCCAAACCGGGAGCGAAATTAAACCTTTCCTCCCACAACATGTTTTGTGTCATTAACTAATACAGTAGCTAAATTCTGTATCCCAAAGAAGGAACAAAAAACAGTGCCTGACAAGTGGGTTTCTTTAGTCTGTGGAACTGAGCAGCAAAATAGGAAACTCTGCTTGTTCCCAACAGCAGTTACACTGTATTTCTCCCCAGTATGCAATAAGAGGATGTTTCACGAGATGTTACCCTTTTCCTGGGAAAGCAGAAAAATGTCAACAGGCCCAAGAGTCAGGAGAAAGGCACTCCTGACACTCAAGGATGCAGCAACGAAGGTGATCTTCAGTGTGTGGCAAGCTACTGAGACAGAGACGTGATGTGGGAGAACTAAGGCCAACTTTCACCAGGAATTCTATTTTGCAAATCTAAACCCACCATTCAGCATGCGGGCAGGGGACAGACAACAACCCTGAGCACCTGCAGGTCGAAGCAGATTCATCCTCCTGAAGGAGAATGTACTCTGCAGCTTGGGTTATGATCATGTGAAGACTTAAAGTCTAAGCCAGATGAGAGCACAAAGATGAATTAGAATATTTTAACAATGTCAAATGAATACCAATTTGTATCCCTCGGTGCAAGTGCAGTGTAAAACAAGACTGCTAAATTCTACCCTCAAATACTTGTAATCCAGACATACATCTCTATAAAGTCAAGACGATGCTAATGTAGGTACTGAAATAATACGTATCACAAACAGATCATGTGGTTCCCAAAAATTTCAAGTTTATTAAAGTACTTTAAAAATTAGCAGTAAAATTTTTAACATTCTAAATTTTCAGATTAGTATATTTCATACAGATAATTTTAAAAGAAAATTGAATTCTTTAAGGTTTTTTGTAATTTTTCAAAATAATTCCAAGGCTCCGAAATTTCCAGAAACTTTACGTAGCAAAGGTACAGGAGCTGCCAATGGAGAGCACCATGGGGACAATGAATGTCAAACAAGCTATATGTGAAATGGAGAGAGGAAAGAGGACCATCTGCAGCACTAAAATGTGTAACAGAGGGGACTGGGGATTTAACTCAGTGGTTAGAGTACCTGCCCTGCAAGCACAAGGCCCTGAGTTCAATCCCCAGCACCAAAAAATAGATAAATAAATAAATAAAAAATAAAAATGTGTAACAACTACACAGACACTAGACCTGTTGAGCCACATAAAAGAATTCAAAGAAACTAGGTTGGTATGTGAAGCGCAGCTTCTAAAAGCTTGAATGACGGTAAGGAACAATTTAGAGGCTCCTAATTTATAGTTTTTTTGTTTTCTTGGGAGAGGGGAGATTCAATGCAGTCCAGGAGAGACCTGAACTCTCTGTAGCTCAGGCTGGTCTCCAACTCAATCCTCCCGCTTCATTCCCCCAGAGTTCTGGGACTACAACCATGTGCCTACAAACCCAGCCAGAGTTAACCTTTCAAAAAAAGAAAAGAAAAAGCCAAAAGAGCAGTGCAAACTTTCTGTCAGAAGTCAGCTACTAGAAAGGAAAACATCACATGACTAGCAAAAGAGAGATTTCAGGGTGCAGGGAAAAAAGAAACTTCCTAAGGGGAGAAAAATATTCTTAAGAACCTCTACTAGGATACGACAGACACATTTTCTACTACTAAAATGAAGGCTAACACTGAAACTCGAAAACCTCTCCCTTCACTCACTTAAAAATTAACACTATGAGGTAAGCTCCTTGACGACCTCATCATTTTATTCTGAACTCTTTCCAAAAATTTAATTGATGCACGTAGATTAAGAAATAGTGTTTGTTCTTTTATGTATTTATAGTTAGAAACCTATGGATACCTAGAAGTATTGACAATGAAGTTGCTAAATTCAACTAGTTTAGTATTATATTCTGCAGGGACTTTTATCAGCAACATATTTAAAAGCCAATTTTAGCATGCTTCGGGAAATACTCAGAACATATGACAAATATCTCCCTTGGCTTCTGAAAAGCCAGGCTACAGGCTTACAAGGGAGAAATCTTTCTTCATCAACAATTATTACCAACTCTCCAATTATGTAGTCCTGTTTGCCCCCTAATTTATTTTGGTTCAACAGGTTCTATTCTGGCTTTGAAGTAAGAGAGGATAAACATATTTAGTTGATACTGAAAAATTAAATATATGTAGTTGTAGCTCTACTTTGCAATAGTACGCACATCTGCTATTCATCACAAATTATGAAAAACAGCACCAGTTTGTTAAAAGCTGTTCGCTAGTGTCCATATGAATGTAATTTTATTGCTGTGTCTGGCCTGATATTCATTTGTAATGCTTTCTGGAAAATAATCCTTAAGTGGAATGAAAGGTAGAAGATAGGCTCCATTTCAATTGGAAGGGAATCAAAGGAAGTAAACATATTAAATTTTCAAGACGTCAAAATTTCTTATGCCAAGAAAGTAAAAATATCTCAAAGTGAAAATCAGACTAGACATTGGTCACTTTAGACGAATTCATTTTATACAAATTCATTATAATACAAAACATGTAATTTCTATGATTAGGCCAGGATAATAAATTTTCCCCAAATCTTCACAAGTCCTGAATTTGGTAGGTATACTCAGTCTGAATCCACCTTCCCATAAAGAAAATACTCACAAATGTTCAGTTTCAATAAACCTAGACTGAAGCAATAAATCTTCACCCTTTATGAAATGCAACTATACACAAAAGTGTCCAATTAAGACAATATTTAGGATTCATAAAAATTAAATGAACCAGATCTATATAAATCATATTTCACTTCATTATCCTTGAGGTTACTTATATAATCCTACCTACAATTTTAAAAAGCCATCAATATGCATATGAGTAAGAATACAACATGTTCAACTATCATATTCACATATCTTCAATAACAGCAGCCAATGTTTAAAACAATTTCTTGGATGCACCTTGAGACCACAATTATAAGCGAACTAAATCAGACACACGAGTTTAAATATCACATTGTTTCTCTTCTGTGAGAAACCCAAAGGGTAAATAAGGAGCAAAATGGAAGATAGATATTGGGAAGTAGGAAGAACATGTTCAAATAGGGGGGGAATAAAGGAATGGGAAAGAGGAGGGAACTAAAGGAAAAGGGATTAAAAAAGGAAGAATAGAAGGAAAAAATGGAAACAAAGCTTTTGCAAATGGGAAGGAGATGAAGGGCTGAAGGGAGGGGAGGGGAATGGGAAAAAAAGAATTAAGATATACAGTATTATATACAGGTACAAATTCCCTATGATGAATGTGATTGCTGTGTATGGCAAACACATACTACTAAAAAAAAATAAGATTTCTATTCCTGGTAATTTAGTAACAGATAAACAAAAAAATTCTTATTTTATAAAACACCTAGAGCTACTACTCAACCTTTTTATTTGATTTGCACATATACAAAAAATAAAATATATAAACACCTCTTTCAACATAGAGCCAGAGTATCAAAGAAGCAGAAAATATCTCCAGAGACCAAAAATGATGAGAAAAAATAAAAAGCAGCATACAATGGACCCGATGCTACAATAACCCTGTAGGATTTCCTGGTCTTAGAAACCAAAGGACTTCTGCTTCAGTGGCAAAGCAGAAAAGATAAGGCACTGGCACATGAGAAGGGCTGTGTCAGAAGTGAGATTCCTACACACACAGACTCCCCGAGAACAAGGGAGCAGAAAAATCTGCCCACTGGCAAAGGAAGCAAGGACCTTTTTCTACTTGGCACAGGCTCTGAAAAGCAGAAAATGAGAAGTCACCAAAGACTCTGTAACCACAAGTTACTCTCACGTAAGTTTAGGATTTGAATTTACTTCATATATATGGTACAGGAGCTCCCAACTCCAAAAATAAAATAAAAAAAGTGATCTCTACTTGAACAAGGTCATGAAAACATGGGTATATTTACTGTCAAAACTCAAACTGCACACTTAAGATCTGCACATTTTATTGTATATAAGTTATACTTCAATTTTTTTTTTTTTAAATGCACTACTAGGGATTGAACTCAGGGCCTTCACACTGAGCTACATCCTCCGGCTTTTTTTATTTTTTATTTTAAGACAGGTTCTCACTACATTGCTAAATCGCCCAGGTTGGGCTTGAACTTTAAATACTCCTTCCACAGTCTGCGAGAGTGCCAAGATTATAGGTGCGCACAACGACATCCAGCTATAGTTCAATTTGAAGATAAAAAATAAAGTTGTCACTGGAAACAAGTCCAGGGTATTTGACAAAAAAAAAAAAAAAAAAAAAACCTCCCTAGAAAGACATGCCCCCAATGAAGCTATTCAGGATTCTCACAGACAACCCTTTTGATCATCAGCTCGCAATCCAAAACTATAAAACACTCAAGAAATGTTTTATTAAGAGTACAAATCAGAAAGAAGGGAAGCAGAGGACTGGGAAGCGGAGGGAGAAAGAGAATGAGAACCAGAAGTGGACTATCTAAGAATCTTAGACAACTGAACAGTCCAACACAGATGATGAAATGATTAAAACACATAAAAGGTGATATAAAATACATGCGACAAGACATCATCAGTGCTAAGACATCTCTAATAGAGTAATACAATGATCCCCACGCATGCCAAATCAATAAATGCATGGTTAATGAGGAACAACACACAGGCAAAGTATAAATGATCAGCCCACAAATACCCCGAAGGGTAGAAAGGGAAAAGCTTAATTTCATAATAAAAATATCAGCTTCCACCACCCGAACATAATGAACAATCTCAGCTCCACTCCAAACAGGACGATGCATTATGTATTGATGTGCTGATGTGCTGAATATAACGTTCATGGAGCATTCATATCAAAATTTTGAATTTCTCTAATCAAGTCTTTCATTTTCATTTTACGAAAAACACAGTGGGTAAAAATAAACCAAACAATACTAGAATCTGTTAGAAAATTAAAAATATGAGACAGTCTGACAGTTGACCTGGTCTTTTCAGTGAGGCAGTAAAAAGAAGAGAAACGGTTGAGGGTAGGAGATGACACTAACTGTTCTAGTGACACTCTGTTTTGGATCCTGATTCAAACAAACCAATTCTAAAAAAATAAAAAATAAAAAACTTGTTAAATTACTGTAGGTATCTGGATATGGGCAAAAGAATTTACAATATTAAAGAATTGCTCATACTGGGCTATGTAAAAGATAGTGATACTGTATTAGGTTAAAAGGAAAGAATGTATTTTTTAAGAAATGCAAAATCAAGTATTTACCGTAAAACATTTATAATAAATGTCCGGTATCTATGCTAATGGTACTGGAAAAACAAACACTTTTTCTTCTCTTATAGTCATTGTAACACAGAACACTTCTGACACCAGACTGGGTGTGGGGAGGCTCCCTGCCCCAAGCAACTCTGTGACAGCAGCTGGGCTGTCACAATCCAGTAACCCATATCCCCACCCCACCCCCACCCCCCAGTCCCAGCAAAGGACATCAGACCCCAAAGTGCTCCTCACTTCAGGTACGACCTCCAGCCCCAGGCTGCCCACGAGTTTCTCACTAGTCAGCCATAAACTGAGGGTTCTCAAAACTGCCTCCTCAGGTCCCTGTGCTTTCCTGAGTGGTTCAAAGAAACAAAAGGAACACTTTATTTACATTTATCTATGTATTACAAATGATAATACATATAATATAGATAAGCAGCCTGATGGAAAAGAAAACAGGGCAAGATCCTGAACACAGGTCCTCCTGGCCTTGTAAAGCCGGGACCCACCACTCTGCCTGCACAAGGACTGGGGATTTTTACCGCAGCTTTGTCAGATAAGCATGATCAATTATTAACTCACTCTCCAGCTCCTTCCCCTTCCCAAGCTTCTCACCAGGGCTCGGTTGTTCCGGTGACCAGCCCCCATCTAGATGCCCACCAAGAGTTGCCTCATGAGAACAAGAGGCGCTCCTACCAACAAGGAAACGCCATTAGTTTTGAGTAGGTCGAGTAGGTCACTGGGGTCAATGTCCACTTAATAGACCAAAAGATGTACCTCAAATCCCTATTGCTCAGAAAAACAAGGATTTCAGGAGCTATGTCAGGCAAAGGGCAAAGGTCAAATACATTTTCACAAATATCAAATACGAATAACCAAATAGGTAAGTGGGAGAGACAGGAAAGCATCTCAAGACAGAATTCTAATACTAAATGTAAAGAAGCAACAGAACTAGGAAAAAATCATTTAGCAAGCACCACAGAAATAATTACTACAGGTACAATCCATCAAGGAATGGTAAAATGAGTAGAAAAAAGTATAACGAGAAACAAGAAAATTGCACATCCTCAAATATCTATTACAAAGAAAAAAAGTCACTACACTGGAAAAAACCTGGCAGACGACACCATACCCAAGTGATCAAGAGTAACATCATGGTGTCCATGTCACAAACCCGCTGGCAGCATGACTCACAAAGGGCATGACATCACTGTACAACATGTACAGTCATAAATATATACAATCATCAGAAATAGCACATAAATCAAAATCGAGGAATAACTTATACATGACTAATCAGTATTCTTCAAAAATCAAAAATGCCCAGATTATGATGGGTATGGTGGCACACACCTGCAACCCAGCATGTGGGAGGGTGAGGCAGCAGGATCACAAGTTCAAGGCCAGTATGGGCTACACAGTGCATTCAAGGACAGCCTGAACTACATAGCAAAACTGTGTCTCAAAAAAACAAAAATAGGCTGGGGATTTAGCTCAACTGGTAGAGTTCGATCCCCAGCACCAAGAAAAATAAATAAATAAACAAAAATCCAGATTATACATGACAAAAGAACATCCCAAATAGGAAAGGATAGAAAGCTAAATGCAATGTGGAATCTTGAACCAGAAAAAGGACTAATGGGGAAAATGGACAAATTCAAATACAGTCTAGAGAGTAATCACATTCTACCAACATTAATTTTCTGGTTAGATAACTCTTCTATGGTTATATGTATAAAATGTCATTATTAGGCAGAAGCTGCATAAAGATTATACAAAAACTGCACTTTGTTTTGGTGCTGCGGATACTGTACTATTTCTGCAACCTTTGGTAAATCTAAAATTATTGATAAATTATCCTCTACTTTTATATACATGAAAATTTTTAAATGAGGGGCATAAAGAACTTCAAGAAAAACAAAATACCATCAGATATTAAAAATTCAACTGATGCGCTGAACTGCAAAACAGGAGCAACTATGAAAAGCATTTAGTTTCTTGAAAGCAGGTACAAAATATAACCAGAAAGTAACACAGAGAAATAGATGGATCTGGGCTGGGGATTTAGCTCAGTGGTTGAGTGCTTGCCTTGCAAGCGCAAGGCCCTGAGTTCAATCCCCAGCACACAACTCCCCCTCCCAAAAAAGAAATAGATGGATATAAAAGCAAGATTAGAAAAAAAAAAAAAAAAGCAAGATTAGGAGAGATTAAAGAGGAAAGGAGCAGGAAATTAGAAGGTCCAACACACATTAAGCAGAAGTTCCAAAGGAGACTGCAGAGAATGAAGGATATGTAAGAAAAAAATGAATGGGTAATAATTTTCTAGAATTAACAAAACAACAAAAAGTTTAGGTTCTAGAAATGTGAGTTCTAAACATAAGAAAAACGGCAGGCAAAGCCGCAAAACAACAGAAGTCAAGGCAAGGTCTGATGCACAACCAGGGAAAAGAAGATAATCTACACAGCAACAATTGAGAAAGTAGATTTCTCACAGCAACAATTAGAGCCATACACCCTCAAACAAAGGAGTAAAAATAACTACCATCTGGAATTTTATAGTCAATTAATTAATAATTAAAAATAAAAGTTAAAAAGTACATTTTCTGATAAAGACCAAGACTTTAAGCCAGGCATGGTGGTGCACACCTGTAACCAAGCACTCAGGAGGCTGAGGCAGGAGGATCACAAGGTCAAGCCCAGCCTGGGAGACTGTGTCTCAAAATAAAATGGGCTGGGAATGTAGCTGTGTGAAGACCCTGAGTTCAATCCCTGCTACCACCAAAACAAAACAACAACAACAAAAAAAAAAAAAAAACCGCACCAAAAAAAAAAAAAACAATAATTTACCATTAATAGAGCTTCACTGAAAGATTCTTCTTCTTAACATTTAGGGTTTTTTTTTTAAGTACATGTTTGCAGTACATAATGTTTACATTCCTTGTGTAGAGCTGGTACATGTATGTAACACATCTTAATTCCTTTTTCATCCTCTTTCTTTCCTTTCCTCCTCCTTCCTCTCCTCCATCTCTTGATCCCCTTCCCATTTCAGAAAGATCTACCTCCCCATTTCCTATTAGCTATCTTTTATTTTGCTCTTTATTCTTTGGGTTTCTCATGTAAGAGAAACCAGGCACTATTTAAGCTTGTGTGTCTGATTTATTTCACTTACCATTATGGTCTTAAAATGCACTTATTTTCCTAGAAATGACTCAAGTTCATCTTTCTTTATGGCAGAGCAGTACTCCAATGTGCATCAACACAATTCCTCTATTCAACTCAATTTATCCAACTCATCTGCTGATGAACACACAGGCTCCTTCCAAGAGTTAGCTATATGAATTGTGCTGCTATGAACGTGAGTATCCACGTATTGGTATAATATGTGAAAGTAGTACTTAAAAACATACTTGAACCCAAAAGAAGGTAAACCCAAATGGACTAAATACGATTCAAAAAGTAACGGCAAAATAAGAAATTGGTACAGGTGGTAAGCCTAATAACACAGAATTTACAAAATGCTTCCTTAAACAAAGATACCGTGTTGCATTTTTAAAATAATTTCATTTGTAAAAACAACATGGCTTCAGCATGAATCTTTGAAGGGGGGGAGGGAGAGCACCAAGTATGCAAGGTAATTAGAAAATCTCAAATAAGAATCTGGCTCCCTCTCATCTTATCTCCACCAAAGATCTTGGCTTCTTCATCCAAAAAGTAACTGCATTTAGCTAGAAGATCCTCAAGATTCCCTGCCAGTTCCAGGATTAGGTGAGTAGAAAACAGGCCTTCTCAATTTACTGATTTTTGTATAGGATATCTTCCAGAGGTGTAAGTGCCTGAGAGTTCAAAGCAAGATCCTTTATACACAGAACCAGCACTATAAAGCAAAGTCCAGCCTGGAGTTTCAAATTTCAAGTCAGCCTACATATCCACACGTTCCACATCTGTTGATTCAAACGATGATGGATCAAAAATATTTGGGGGAAAAAAATCACACTGACACATGTACATACATTTTCACAGCATTATTTCCTACATAATGCAGTATAACAATTGTTTACATACCATTTACACTGTATTATGCATTGTAAGCAGAGAAGAACTGAAATACAAATGACAAAGTACACACATTATACTCAAATAGTATCCCCATCTTATATAAGGGATTTGAGTATCTGCAGATTTTGGTGTCCATGGAGGTCCTGGAACTAATTCTTAGGATAATGAAGAACGACTGGAATTAGCTCTGTGCCTCTATGTAAAAGGAACTAGAAATGGATATGATCTCAGGGAAAGAAAACGATACACTTTTAAACTGTTCCATATTTAAAGAGCTAATGAAGGAAAAGGATGTACTGTTAAGGAAAACCAAAACAGTACAAAACTCAGTAAATTAAAGAGAAAAATATTTAATGGAACAAGGTATCAGTATCAAACACTGCAAAAAGATCACCATCATTTTATCCCTACTCCCAAAATTTTGCCTACTTTCAATGACACAAGTACTATGTATGATCAAAAAAGTAATTTCTAAAGAGCCAACAAAATCCGAAATACGTGAAGGGTAGACGAAAATTCCAAAATACACAGAACCAATACTCTGTTAAAGGTATCCTACTCTTTACCATGAGTCTCCTTCTTTATGCTAATAAGGATGAATTAATTAAAGGGTCGTGCTATAAGAAAGCTTTTACTAAAAAGCAAAGCTATTAAAATACCAGGCCAGTGATGGCAAACCTTTTAGAGCTTTCAATGATACAAACAGCCCACTGTGACATGCGTGCCATAGGCTCACCACCACTGTAGTATGCTATAGAAAGACATTTAGCTGTACCAAATATTACCTCTCAATACTCCTTTAATAAAAGAGCACAGAGATACGGGACAGAAAAAGCTCAGACCATACAACTAAAACTCTTTAAGACAATGGCTATCACTTGACATAAAGAATTAAAAACTGGACAAGAGTTAGGATGTTTTAAAAGAAAAAAAAACCTAATACTTGAGAAGACACGTGTATGTGTGTGCATGCGTCTGTGTGCGTGTGTGTGTGTATATATGTATTTTTTTTAATTTCCAGGGACCGCAATTCATATCCCAGAGGTTGTTAGTCAAACTAAACCTATAATCCAGTTTCATGACAAAACTGGTGGTTTTTCTAATACACTGCTCTTCATTTTAGATAATAACATCAAGAACTCCACCGCCAAACATACATGAACCTATAAAAACCTGCCTAAAGTAACTGGCTGTATTTTCTACTCTCCTTGCAAAAAGAATTCTTGTCTACAGCCATATCACCTTGAACGTGCCTGATTTCATCTGATCTCGCAAAAAGAATTCTTTTACATTTTAAAGTTTTTGTTTGTTTCAGTTTGCACTAAGCATAGCTGAAGCGGGGAGAATTTAAAACCAGTTTTAAGGGTAGAGTCGCTCTAAAAAGGAGGCCTACTGTGATGATGTATGTGATAAGGTCAGTAGAATCAAAATTTTAAAATTTCCTGTTCAGTAGAAACACAATTTCAAATGTAACATACCTAAAATTAGAGCGTGTAATTGCGAAATTTTTATAAAGGTACTTAGGGCAGGCACCTTGGTGCACACCTGTAATCCCAGCTACTCAGGAAGCTGAGGCAGAGGATCACAAGTTCAAGGCCAGCCTGCACAACTTGGCAAGACCCTGTCGAAAAATAAAAAGGGCTGGTGCTGGTGAAGTAGCGCTCCCTGGGTTCAACCCCCAGTACTGCAGAGGGAGGAGGAGAAGGGCATGATTTGAGTACTTTCCTAAAATGTCTCATTTTTTTTAAAGAAACTTGTGCTTAGCAAGAGCATGGCTTTGGGTTTAACCTGCAGCAGGGCACCAGAAATGCACGCACACCACCCTGCTTTAAAAAAAAAGGAAACCTGAAAGGAACCAATCATGTTAAGGAAATTCAGGTTCAAAAAAAGAAAAAATGAAGTAGCATACTAGTAAATAACAAAGCTTGGTATAATATACAACAATCTCTGGTGACTATACTTTTACAAAACAAGATCATAGTAAATCTCAATTATGTTTTATTGTTTTTTAAAATTTTTTTTTTTTTTTTTTTTGGTGCCAAGGATCAAACTCAGGGCCTTGTGCTTGCTAGGCAAGCACTTTAACCACTGGGCTAAATCCCCAGCCCCTCAATTATGTTTTAAATAGACGTCTACAATAAATGCCACACTGATTTCAAAATCACAAGAGACACAATGCTAAAATTTGAATTTACTTATAAAATGTTTTCTCCCCTAAAGCTGGGCATGTTGTACATGCCTGTAATGCCAACACTCAGACAGCTGAGGCAGGAGGATCCCAAGCTTCAAAGCCAGTCTGGATGACACAAGGAGTTCCAGGCCAGTCTGGCTACACGGGAAGATAATGGTGAGGAGGGGGAGGGTTCTCCCCCAAAAAGGAAAAGTAATAGAATTATAGTAAGCATAAAATTCAATCACGGTCCACCAAAAAATAGTTACTGAACACCTATTATGTGAGAGGAATTATTTTAGTTTTCTGAGATATAGCAGTATAGAAAACACTTTTAAGGAAAGTAGGGAAAGTATGAATCACCTTTTTTATACTAGGCTAGATCTGCAAACATTTTTAAAGCAGAACTTTCAATGTTATTAATATTATACTTAACAATAATAAAATGTATCTTTAAAATACCTATCATTAGGGGCTGAATTCAATATGAATTCAAATTTAATCACTAAATTTTGACTTATTAAGAAGTATCTAAAATGATTTGAAATAGGAAAGGATCCTCAACAAACCAACAAAAAACACTTCAAACCACTTAGAGATTTGCCCTTGAAACAGGTTCTCACCAGATGGGTAAACACAGTAACTGTGGAGTCAGACTGAGGAACCTGACAGTAGAAGCAGCCACAAAGGAACCACTTCTACTACTATACTGTAAGAACGGTGCCTAACTGTAACTGAAAGTTATTCATTTCTGGAACAATTTTTATACATGCATCTCCTTGTTCCTTAGTCTGAATTCTACACTGCCAGTTATTATTAAATGGGGGGGGGGGCCTCAGACCAGCAGAGGCCAAATTTAGAGAAAGAAATAAAAATCTTCCTTCAGTCTAGGGTACACGGGCTGATTACACAAAGAACACCATACATGCAAAAGCACACAGATGTCTGTGCTAGTTCCCGGGCTCAAACAATACCAGGCATTCAATGGCTTTCCTTTACATAAGCTGATGTGAGAGCTTGGTCAGCTCTTCTAAACCTCACAGCCTGAGATCCTAGACAAAGTCTGTATTTTCCCTTAACATTGTTTTCTGAAACGCAAATTTCGTTATTTCTCCTGAAAAGTAAATCTGGAAACCATCTCTCCTGCCCAACAAGTATTGTGCTCTACCTGTAATTACTGTAGCAGTAAAACCACAACCCACAATACAAAGCTAACATCATTAACACTGACAGACTGTCCGTAGAATATATGTTCGAATGAATGATTTAAAATATAACTTTAAATGTACTCCTATCATGGTAACTAACAAATGTACACCATTTGGTTGAATTCTATTTGTTTCCAGTTACGTTATTTTTTAAGCAGACATATGATTCAAAGTAACTTTCCAAAAATTAAATTTTAAGAAGAACTGTTAAACCTGAGGGGAAAAAAGGAAGTTACTCACCCCCCTATATCTCTCTCCAAACATTAATCATAGATATCAAAAACAATGAAAGGTATTTAACTCGGTGCTTGATCAAACCTTTAGGCCTCAGGAAAAATAGGTATTCTTCAGTAAGTTTTTTTTGGGAGGTAGGGGTGCTGGGGATCAAACTCAGGGCCTTGCACTTCTGCCAAGCACTCTACCACTGAGGTAAATCCCCAATCCCTCTTTGGTAAAGTTTTGTGTTTTTTTTTTGTTTTATTTTGGCTTTTCTTCTTTTTTTTTTTTTTTTTTTTGGTGCTGGGGATCGAACTCAGGGCCTTGCACTTAGTATGCTAGCACCCTACCATTTAATAGTTACATGGGGACTGAGCTAAATCCCCAACCTCTGGTAAACTTCAAAAAGCTAAAAGACACTACTTCTACCTTCAAAGCACATTATTACTGATTCTTCCAGTAATGTCTTAAAATCAGTTGAGTCTTTGGTGAATTCTTACATTTGATATTCAGAAGGAACATGAATAAACTAAAGCCTCCAATATATTTTTCATCTATGGCAAACTTATTTCCTAAAACAGTTATCTGACCAATAGTAAAGCTTATTAGTTTTAGGCAACAAAAGAGGAATGATCAATTCACTCACTGAATTTTTAAATCTTGAAAGTTCAAGTGCTGAAAAAAATATATATATACATATATAACTACGTACATAGTAGATTAGTATGTACTGTGACTAACTTATAATCCATCATAGACATGATTCAGATGCTGTTCCAGAATTATGGTAATCATGACATCAAGCTATAGGTTACAGTAATCAACCCATTCTCCTTAAGGGCTTCTGTGGGCTTTCCAATTCCTTTAACTTCCTTTTCTTCTACACATATATACAAAACAACACCAACAGGCATGCTTTTGAAGGAGGAAGTTATCCCTCCCAAGTTTTCTGTCCTTAACTAGACAATATATCCTTAAAAATATACTCTCTCTCTCCCCAATCAGCATACAAAATACCTTGATCTGAACACACTAACCATTTAATAGTTACATGGGTGAATTTCAGTTATCATTCTTACGATGCAAAGATTGACTATGCCAAGAAAAGGGGAGGGGCGGAAAAAAAATTTGCTTATATTTTCACCAAAGTATTCTTCTCTAATGACCTCTTAAAGCGCCAAAATCTTATGTGTTCCACAAAGCAGTAACTTCAACCATTTCAGCACCCCCTAAAACTTAGAAATTGTTAGCAAAACACAGGCCCCATTTCTCAGAAATAACTTAAAACAACAACCAAACTCTTTGACCAGAACAGTTTACTGTACATACACCCTCCGAGACTGTCTCCTCAGAGACTCTACCTTCTCCTACCACCACGGCCATTACTACACTATCTGGGGCTTATTAAGAGCACTACCACACATCCACGGGTGTCTCTCAAATTCCACCTTAAAGTAAATAAATATATCTTTGTGGTTTTCCAGAACATCTAACCCTAAAATTTCACTATACTGCTACTGCCCACGCTATTATCATTCACAGTCACAGAAATATATTCATTTATCTACAACATGCCATCATCTCTAACCTTTATCACTAAATCAGGCAGGCTTCATATCAAAACAAACGAACACATACAAATCTTGCATTTTCCCCCCAAGTTCCATTTTGTCACATAAAATTAATCCATTTGCTTCTATATTCAAAATAAATTTTAAAGCTTTCCAACATACTTAAAAGTCAAAGAAAAAAATACTACATAGTTATTCACAGGTTATCTCTGAATTTTAACCAAATATTAGTAAACCATTTCAGGTTCATGTTTAGATAGTTAACTACACTTAGCCATAAGAGACTCAAGTTTGATAATTTTTCTAATAGAGAAGAACTATCAAGGAAGGGTATAGAGTAAGTCTGAGACACAGTACTCAGAAATGGTGCACAGCAAGACTAAGGTACCATAACACAAGCAGTGCAGGGACACAGCTCACATTCTGTAATGGGATTTCTCCAGTTTTAAGTTTCCTTTCTCTTTAGAAAATGCAAGTTTACTGCAAATATGTTTAGCTGACTAGAAATTAGTTAATAACTTTTTTCATTCAACACTGACACATTAAATAACATTTCAATAAAAGACATTAGCCAGGTGTAAGAGAACAATGCCCACAATCCTTGCTACTCAGGACACAGAGGCAGGAGGATCACAAGTTCAAGGCCAGCTGTGGCAACTTAGTAAGACCAAGTCTCAAGATAAAAAATAAAAAGGGCTGCAATGTAGCTCAGTGACAAAGTGCCCTGGGGTCAAACCTGATTGTGTATTTAATAAAGTTATAAGATCTAGAAGACTATTTTATCCCATCTTGAGCTATCAAATACCTCTCTCCCTCCTAATTATCCTCTCGTAACTGCAAAAAATAAATCCAAAAGAAAATCAAGACCTACAAGTATAGCTGTTCCACAACTGCTATTAGAAACAATACCAATATAGAACCCCTTACTTTAAGAATATAAATGTCCGTATTCAAGGCTACTTAAATTGAGGGTACATGTAGTTCCGTGGCTTTCTTGCCAAAGCTGGGAACTTACCGCAGGCGAGTGATGGGGGACTTGCCGAGCATGTGTTAGGCTTGGCTTCAGTCCCAGCACCAAAAAAAAAAAAACTACTTGACAAGGAAACCTGAAAAATCTAAAATTCCTGCTTCATCTGTCTCTTCTCTTAGGGGTGAGGAGCGTGTGCCAGTGAAGAGAAAAGAAGAGAAAGAGATGCAATGACCTTCATGTGTTACACAAAAACTTACCCACTTGAAGGATCTAAGGCAATAGCTCTGGGCTGATCCAACTCTTGCCAAAACAAAACCTTTCGTAGCGATCCATCTAAATTAGAAACTTCAATCCGGTTAGTTTCCGAATCTGTCCAGTATAATTTTTCTCCAAGCCAATCACATGCCAACCCATCGGGGGACAATAATCCAGAAACAACAACATTCTGAACACTCTCAGTTTTGTTAAATTCTGTTCGCTTAATAGCTTCTTCGCTGACATCACTCCAGTAGATCAAGCCATGACCAAACACAAAGTCCACTGCAGCCGCGTCCTCCAAGCCTCCAACCACTATTGTAGCATTCTCTCTGCCATTTGTAGCATCCACCAACCGCAAGTCCCGCCTGTTTGCATAAAGCAACAAAGGGGCCGCTGGAACGAAAAAGAAAAACATGTTAAGTAAAATGGGAAAAAAATGTGTTGGTTCTTACGCATTACGTTTCAAATCAGCATTAGTGAACAAGCACTACCAAAAGTAAGAAAAGGCTAAATAAGCCAATAGGACAAGGCCAAAAACTCTTTTCTTACACAAAATATTATTTTTGCAGCACCTTAAAAACAAAATGAGGGGGAATTAATTCCACCAGGACAGTCTTTTCTTATTAAGAGTCTGTCAAAGAAAACTAAAAATCTCAGTCATACTAAGAGTGAGCCCTCAGAACACTCACAGTCAACACAGCAGGCACTGGGGAGAATGGCTGGCAGTTTCTTAAAAGCTAAACATACCTAGCCATTAAACACCCACTTATTAACACAAAAGAAAGAAGAACAAGCCAATATAAAGACCTGTACATAACTGTTCATATCAATTTACTTGTAACCTAAACTGGAATATGATCAACAAACTAATGAATGAACAAACTGAACTATATCCAGAGAATAAGAATAATGAACTATTAGTACATGAAAAATGGATTAATATCAAAATAATGCAGCGTGAAAGAAGCCAGACCAAAAGGAGTATTACATGACTCCCACCTATATTAAACTGTAGAAAATGTAAACTAAACTCTTATGGCAGAAAGCAGACCGATGGCTGTCTTGACATGGAAAAAAGGGCAGAAAAGAACAGGAGGGGTCTGAGGAAACTTTGTGCATGATGGGCTACGGTATCTTCACTATGACAATGGTTCCAGAGGTGTATTCATGCCGGATTTATTTCAGCTGGGCATAGTGGCATACGTCTGCAATCCCAGCACGCAGGAGGCTGAGGCAGGAGGACTGGCACAAGCTCCAGATCAGCCTGGGCTACACAGTGAATTCAAGGCCAGCCTGAACTACACAGTGAGACCCTGTCTCAAAAAAGCCGAAAACAAAAAATAAAACATAACAACACAAAAAAGAAACACCATTAAATTTTATACTTCACACAAGTACAATTTATTAAATCTTAAAAAAACTATTAAGTAAACAGTCTAACAGCTAGATCTTTACATCTTAACATCATATCTTAATTACTTTGTTTTATATGTTATTAGAATGCCCTTTACATAGGCCTCATACCAAAAATAAATATAAAGCCTATTTTAAAGAGGTAACATTTAGCTTTGAAGTTGAAGCTATTATTAATACTGAACTAGTACACATTCTGTTTTGGTTTTTTGTTTTTTTTTTTTTTTTTTTTTTTTTTTGGTGTTTGTTTTTTAATTCTCTGTTCCAAAATTTTTACATTTACTTTCCTGGTAACAAGCAGCAACTAAATACCTACAAACCAGGCAGGGCAACACAGACTGTAATCCTAGCACTCTGGAGGCTGAATAAAGACGATCACAAGTTCGAGGCCAGCCTGGGCTACACAGTAAGACACCGTCTCAAAAAAAAAAAAAAAAAAAACCCTAGAGTACCACTGTTCTACAGAACTTGCTATGATGGAAATGTTTTCCGTATTGCACAATGCAGTAATCTCCAGGCACACATGACTATGGAGGGCTGTAACTGAAGCTAGGAAGTTACTTTTAACTTTATAAACACATTAGTGTATTAATAAGTTCATTTAATTTTAAATAAACATGGTGAGTAGTAGTAGTGCATAGCAAAAACCTAGAGATCTCAATGGAGAACGCAAATGAAACAACAAAATAAGACCAAAATAAGACCATGAGGCAATAATCTACATGACCTTCTTTCCTAAGTACTTACTAAAGGTCTAAACCTGCATCATCCAAAGGCAAGTCGTTACTATTTTAAAGTAACCGCTCCCTCTTTCTAAAGAAATTAATAACAAAAAAGGTGCTAACAAAAATAAAGAAAAACAGTGATGTTTAGTCCAGTTTGTGAACTGTGTCTGCCAAACAGAGTTATAAATGTGCACTGTCTTCATTTCAAAGTACAACCAAGCTAAAATCCAACTTCTAGGTCAAAGACAAATGGGAAAGGGTTGGGGATTTAGCTCAGTGGTAGAACGCTCGCAAGCACAAGACCCTGAGTTTGATCCCCAGCACCAAAAAAAAAAAAAAAAAAAAACAGAACAAAACAAAAACAAATGGGAAAATAGTTTTTAAAAAAAAGCTGCCCATAGGCAAAGGATCCAAGGGAACAAGAGGAGGGCAAAAGGGAAGGGGAATGGGAATCCACAGGAGTAAAGATATCCTAAAAACAAGAACCTAATAACCCAAACTTAAAACGTAACATGTACACTATGTACTAGAGTTAACTTTATGTAGTTGCGACTTAATACTGCACCTATGTAGCTATTTACACTGTTTGTTGTTATATGCAAACAGCACAATGTATTATGGTCTGTAAGTCTGTGTAATGGTCTGTAAGTCTGTGTAAGTCTGGGTAAATTTTAATAACAGAAAAAAAAAAAGAAAAACAGTTGGGGTTGGGGATTTGGCTCAATGCTACAGCATTTGCCTCGCAAGGCCCTGAATTCAATCCCCAGCATCCTCCCCCCTCAAAAAAACAGTAACTGAGAGTCCTTTCTCTTTGCTTGGTATATCTGCTGCAGTTACTTTCAAAATCATAAACTTCCTCAAAGATTCACTTTTAACTCATTTCAGTCCTTCAACTGTCACACTAATTTCTCAGTCCCAATAGAGCCAACCATATTATCTTAGACTGAGCTTCTCATAATTCAGGCCAAATATAAACACCAGGAAAAAAGGTCCCTGCAAGCAAAAGTGTTATGGTAAGTGCTGAAGGAGGATAAGAAACAGCCTCAGCACACTTAAAATTGAAAATCCAACTGATAACCTAATATTTATTGGTCACTTTTATAGCACTTATCTTGGAAACCCGTTTATATGCCAAATTGATGTGTAGAGGTCGTAGCCAAACACTGTAACTTTTATGACTTTTTAAGTCAGTCACTTATATTTCCAAGAACCATTCTGGGTCTATAAAATCCAAAGAACCTTCCTGGTCATTTAAGGCTTACAAGCTTTTTGAGTACCAAATTAAAAAGAAAAAAAAAGTGGAGAAGTCAGTATTTTTTTAAATTTAGGAGTACTAGTTACAGCTGAGGGTTTCTGAAGGACTGTACATAAACCTGCACACTATTAAAAGGAAATCTCGTCCTGTATAACCACCCTGATACTTAATAATTTTCTACTACATTGTCACCAATATCTGTGCAGCAATATAGTAAATGGGACACATGAAGGTACAGTTTGACTTGTAATATTATTTTTATCTAAAAAGACACAGTTAAGTCCACACATACACTTGCCTCCTAGTTGTAGCACACATGCCACACACGCGGGATGTTCCATTCCAGAAAGCTCATCTCTGTCTTAACAGGATAGTACTGTAACTCGAACACCCATCACATCTCTTTCGTGAACATGTAATGAGCGCGTGGAATCCTGTTTTCCTTTATTAAATACCTGCTGAACTTCCTGTGGCAGCTTTTCTAACCTTTTTCTGCTTTCCTGAAGACAAATTCCATGTCTTAAATCTCAACGAAGCAGGAAGAATGGTAAAAGTCATACAACTCCAACACTTTCATTTATACCTCTCAAAAATATCTCTATCCCCACTCAACCTCCCCTCTTGTTCTCAAGGGGTACAGTGCTCCTCCTCCCTTCTTTCTCCCTCTTCGGGAACAAGAAATTAAGCCCAGAGCCTCCAGCTAGACACTCCACCACCGAGGGACATACCCGCCCCTTCTTTTATTTTTTTTAGAATTTTTGAGACAGGGTCTCCCTGAGTTACTGGCGCTAGCCTCACACTTGCGATCCTCCTGCTCTGGCCTCAGCAGCTAGGATTACAGAAACTGAAACTGCTTTCGCCAAGTCTTCATAATCAAACCCAATGGGCTTTTCATAGTCTTTACTGATTCCTCTGTAGCATCCCACACTGCCAACCACATCCCTTCCCCAAGGAGAATGTTCTTATGCTACCTACTATTGTTTTTGTCTGCCTTTTATTTTCAAACTTTCCTCCCACTTCCTGTGTATAATATTCCAAGACTCCCTGTTGTTCCCCAAATGAAAGAGTATTTTTAAAAAGCTACAAAGGCCAGGCCTGATAGACTACATATGTAATCTCAGCACTCTGGTAGGCTGAGGCGGGAGGATATGAAGTTTGAGCCCAGCCTGAGTAATTTAGCCATTTAGTGAGAGTCTGTCTCAAAATTACACACTTGTTAAAGAGCTGGTGATACAACTCAGTGCAAAAGCCCTGGGATCAATCCCCAGTATCAGTAACACAGAAAAATTTAAAAATAATAAATTTCTCAAGTTCACCTGGTTAACAAGCAACTCTGTGCAGCTAATTTTCAAGTCATCGTCTCCAGCCTAACCTGAAGCACTACACCTGCAACTTCTTTTTGTCGGCCTCTTCTGCCATTACGTTAAATTCATCACCTTTCTCTCCAGAAAACTCATCAACCAATGATATCCCAATTCTAATCTTCCTAGCATGGCTTGGAGCCATCTCTGACTCCTCCTTTTGCCCCAGTCGGCCTATTATTATCTTGCAGATTCTTCTATATCCGTTTTAAATCTGTCTCCTCTAGATTTTTAGAACCACTGTGCTACCCTAGACCTTCCTGATCTCACACCTGAACTACCCTAATAGTACATGGTCCCAATATTCCCCTTCTTCTAATACGCTCTTGTACGTTACTCAGAAGTTTTGACTTGCCCCACCTAAAACAAAGTTTAATGCCTCAGCCCTCCGCTAACGACGTCTTTCTGGGATTCTAAATTTATCTTCTACAAGCTCTGTACCCTCTAACAAGTTTCCAACATCACATCCAACCACCAGAGGGTACCATTTTCCTCCCAACTCTATACTTCCTTCCACTTCTCCTAGCAAGCAAATTCAAGTCATTCAAGGCCAAATTCAAATCCTACTTACTCCAGGCCTCAGCTTTCCTATTTGAACACTTATCATCTTTACCACTTACTTAATAATAGCACCTTTAAAAGTGTTATTTCCTACTTCTGCAAGGATCTCAGGTCCTTGGGAACAAGAGCCTTATCTCACAACTAATTTTATCCACCATGCCTAGTACAGTTCACTGCACACAGTAATATGGTAAACTTATTTACTAATATTTAAAAGCAACTGTCTAGAACCTGATCTAAAAATACATTTGCTATAAACCCAAAAAGACATTTACTGACCAAAAGCTCACAAAATACCTGTTACTTACCCACTGACTGGCTACCCACAGTCTCTCGTACCCACAGACTCTTACAGTTTGACCTGCTGTAAGCTTAAACAAGCAGATGCAGAACATCTTCTCTTAACAATTCATTCAGAGATCAGCAGACCACATCAGATATCATCGGCTGACCTGGATGTGGCAACACACACCTGTAGTTTTGGCACTCAGGCTGACACAGAAGGACCGCGAGTTTGAGGCCAGGCTGGGCTACACAGCAAGTTCAAGGCCAGCCTACACAAGCGAGTGAGAGTAGGTAACTGTCACATACTTTTCCCCTTCTCATGACATTCATTCAGCTCAGTATCTTCAAAAATGGCAAAATTTTACTAAAGACCAGTGAGAACTTCAATGGCCTCCTAGAATAACTTGCGATTTCCCCAGAGTGGCTCACCTATGGCCTCTCTCTTCTCGTCATTCTCCCACTTTTCTTTCTTTTCACCGCCCCTCAACCTTCCCTACAGCTCCCCTGGATCCTTCCATCTGTTCCCCCACTCATACCCACCTGGGCTCCTCAACCCCTCTAATCTGTGCTTGTCAGACCTTGACCCAGTCCATGCCAAAACTCTTAACCCCCTATGGTCATTCTAACTGTAGGCTACCCATTCCCCAAAGTGGACTCACAGAGGACCGATGAGAAATTTAGGGATCTGAGGCCAGAAACGTGACTTCTGGAGACATCCCGTGAGATACTAGTCTTTCTTCAGGCCCTCACTCAAAATGTAGTCCACAGTCTCCATACGATTTCACAGCAGGGCAAAGGAAACCTTAACGGCCCCCTCCACAAATACTGGTGGGGACACTTCAGTCCACGTATTGTACTCCATCTACCAGAAACACAGTCTGGTAAAAATATAACCGTAGGGACTACCAGTGAGCTAAAACTTTCAAAATGAGTACAAACTCTATTTGTGTTTATCTATGTTTGTATTCCTACCTCCCGAGAGCATTACCAGTTAGATTACATAATCCCTAAAGGAGCTCTATTGTAATTGGCTTTCAGATAAATAAGTAATTATATAAATTAAACATCCCTAACATTTCCAGAAATTAAGAAAATTAAACTTCTTATACTTTCAAAAGTATTTTTACAGAAATAACTCAAATATTTAAGAATTCAAGCTAACAAGAAAACCAAAATACAATTTTGTACAAGCATACTAAAGCACTTTTAGAAAATCTTATAAATGAACCCATCATATCTTAGCCAACTTTGAACACAAATAAAATTTCTTTTTCATGAAGTTTTTTCTTTTCTTTTTCTGAGACAGATTCTCACTATGTATAGTTCAGGCTGGCCTTGAACTCACTACATAACCTAGATTGGCCTTGAACTTGTGGTGATTCTCCTGCCTCAGCCTCCTTGAGTATTGAGATTAGAGGAGTGCATTACCACACCTGACTACCTTTTTCATACATTTTTAACTTTTATATTCATGAATAAAAGGGCAACACGAATTTAAGTAAGACTCTGATAAATCAGACTAGTTTAATATTTTTGGTTTAAATTTAAAAAGTCTTCTAAGTTACCAACAGTAAGCATAACATAAGCATACAATACTTTTATTTAACATAGATATATTCCTCCTAAACTTGGCTAGCCATTACATCTATATATATTTGTATTTGGCTCAATTGAATCACCAATCTGGTAAACTTTATTTCAATAGTAATTACGTTTTGTAATAAGCCAACTTGAAGACAGAGTTTCCAAAATCTTTGGTAAGTTAAAACCTTAGACTTACGCTGTTTAAATTAGTTCATGTATCTTCATTAAATATTGAGATCATTTATAAGAAAAACAGAAAGCTGACGCATAATCTCAAATTTATACAGTTTTTACCTTATTTTTATAGTACAAAGAAGCTACCTACACTTGAGTCTATGAAAGAACATACTCATTTTTGCCACACTAAGTTGTAAGTACGATGTCAGGAAGTACACAGCTGTAAAAAGTTGTAAGATACATATCTATATATTCTGCTAGTCTACCAAAAAATGGTGCATAACAGTTTCACAATTATCCACTTTACATCACCTCTCTGTAAAATAGCAAAAGAGATTCTATCAGGAGAAAAAAAATCACAGAAAGGAACAACTTCTGATGCAAGGTATGTAGGGTGTGTTTTTGTTAAGGAAAAGAAAACAGTAAAGTATCATCCTAAAGTAAAATAAGTAATTGTTCCACAATAAGAAAGAGGAAAATGTAAGACAAAATCTGAATAGATATAAAAGTTAAAAAGTTCGTGAAAAAGGTAGCCAGGTGTGGTAACGCACACCTATCGGCTCAACACTCAGGGAGGCTGAGGCAGGAGGATCCCCCCAAGTTCGAGGCCAGCCTGAACTACACTGCAAAACCCTGTCTCAAAACAAAGAATTCATGAAAAAGATACTGTATTTGTGGTCAAAGCTAGCTAAGATATGATGGGTTCACTTGTAAAATTTTCTAAAAGTGCTTTAGTATCCTTGTACAATTTTAGATTTTGGTATTCTCTGTTAAAATGACTACAATCTACTTTGGTTAATATGACTAAAGAAAGAAATCACAAATGGTTTGTCTGGCATAATAACTTCCCTGGAAAACAGAGATTCTGGGTCTAAGCAGTACTTCTTGTGCCTGGTGTTGACTTCGTTATGTCCTTCATCATTTTTTTAAAATCTTCACTTTTCAAAGAACTAATAAGCGTCTTACCATCATGTTTCTTCCTATGTTTACTAAATTTTAAACATGATCTTTTTGTCACTTTGAGCTAATATGCAGACAAGTATTTTTTCTCACTGACCCATAATCCTATTTGTCAAATGTTTAAATCTCCTGACAACTTTTGACATGCTGCCTTTGCAAATCCTAAATGATGTCTTTTATACTAACTGCTTCTGAGATTTCTCAAAGGGACCCTGAAAAAAGAATCACAAAATTATTTTTTCACCTTGTAAATGTCAGAAGTTAAAGATAATTATGTTTATTTCATCAAATGTTATGAGTTGTATGGGAAACACTGGCAAATCAAAAGAAATATTTGTCCTCCCCAGATTATCTGTATGGGTAAAATTTTATTAATATGAATTACTCCAGAAGATATGAATTCCTAAAAATTAACCAATCCCTCATTACCCATGGTATATTTCTACTGAGAGTCCTCATTCTGCTTTACCTGACAGTAGACAACAGTATTGTATCATTAGTCATAATTCCATGTTTGTTTATTTTAGTATCAACTTGGTCACAATTTGAATATAGAATGTTCTAGATAGGCCAGAGATTCTCAACTGAGAATTTATGTCATGTAATGAAATTTTATTATACAGCTCTTAAGAACCTATTCCAGACTGACTCAATCTTTTTACTTGACAACCTTCATATATTCTTAATATATTCTACATATGCTTATCCATCCATAGCATGCTGTGTCAGGGATTATTATATATAATAAATATTATATTTTATATTATATATAAAAATCAGTTTTTCCTTTTTTCTTTTCATAAAGGTTGTATTTGTCTATATTAATAAATTACACATAACAGCGACTCTTCTTTAAAATAAGGTTAATCATTATATTTATGGATATTTTGCCTAAAACTTTTTTGGATTGACTTGATTTTGGTCTGCATGCCACAAAAATCACCACAGGCTTTTGTCAACAGCATTAGTTTCTTAACAACCACACATTTGATCTTTCACTTTTAAAATTATCATTATGCAAGGCCCTGAGTTCAAATCCCCAGGGCTCCACTCTTCCCCACCAAAAAAAACATTTGGCAGGAAAATCTGGGTAGGTGGCCGAGACAGTATGCTACCTCACTGATGATAGGTTAATCAAGCCATTTGAAGCCTTTTGTCATCTACAAGCAGTTTTTTGTTTCATTCTCATGCTTCCCTGAACATTTCTGCGAATCAGCTACAGGCCAAAGTACCAACTACTTGGTGGTAAGTACTACTGAGAAAAAGCGCTACTGAAAAAGAACTGTGCCGGGTACTTTTGGGCACAGGCTTTTGACAGCATCACTTAAGCAGCTTTGAGACCGCACTAGTGGACGGAGTCAGGATTTCCAAAAAGCTAGCAGAAGTGGATGCGTTCATGAGACTACAGATACAGCAGAACAAGAATTAACTACACAGAACTGAACAAATTGATAAAAGATGATTATGGTTTTGTCCAAAATACTCCCGACGCTTCAATGTCCTAGTTCTTGGATATAAGAAACCGCTTTCTTTTCTTAAGCTATCTATAACCCACAATAATTTAAGCAGGCTATACTTCGCAAACTGAAATAAAACGTGCATCATTTCTCCCTACCGCCTCCAAAACTCAAAAACTCACATTGAGTAGTCTAATTTTCACACCAGTATGGTTCTTTGCATGGGTTTACTGAGTCCACCACCTCCTAGTGTGAAAGAAACACTGTTAAACATTTAATAAGATAGGATATGGAGCTACAGTTGACTTTATGAGCCATGCTTCTAAACCATCTGGCAAACTTGTCCTGCTTACCTGGCTTACAGATTTCACAGCCTCACAGATGACTTAAGGGTAGTTACTTCCCAGAAGGCCCAGAAACTCTAGAAGAGTGGTGGTGAACCTTTTAGCGCTTTCAATAACAAAGAGTCCACTGCAACATGTGTGCCACAGGTTTGCCACCAATGCTCTAGAATATTCTGGGAACTACAAAACAGGAATTAACTCAAATATACAGGTACTGACAGTGAAACCTGGTGATAAGAGGCATATAAAAGTCCAATCTCAGATCCCCTAAAAAACTTTCAGTAAGATCTATATGGTAAGTCGCTATTCTGTCACACCTACATAATCAAGCCAAATCTAATGAGAACAACTTCACGAAGACTCATTCTACCTCCAAGTGACAGGTTTTATTTTAAACAAGGGAACTAATAAGTGCTCATCACAATTACCCCATTATTTACCCATCAACCTGACTTAATCGAAGTTAGTTGGGCTTCTCTCCTTCCCACCAGCCCCTAAATTCTGGCTCGCCCTAAGCTTATGCAAGTAGATGCACAACTTTGTTCCAAGCATCAGCTGAGGGCAGAAAAAAATAATTTTCCAGTTAAATGGCCTTAATTATGTAATGTGCTTCCCCCTACCTTGGTCCTCATTCCCACAAAGTTCCTGCTGGCCTGCTGATACCTCCCTGTAAGTCTTTTTCTGTTTGATTTTGAGATACTTAGAGATGCTACAGTGAGCACGTTCTCCTACTGTAATAATCCTCTCCTCACCTAAGTCCAGGTTTGTTTTTCTTGCAGTACTATAATAAACCACCTACTTGCAAACTCCAAGATTACATTATTTTTCTCTAGCAAAAGTGATCAGCCAGGTATGGTGGCTAGTGCCTGAGCTCCCAGCTATGCAGAAGGCTGAGACAGGATGATCACCTGAGCCCCAGGAGGATGAGAATAGCCTGACCAACACAGTGACAGCTTGTCTCCAAAGTAATCAAAGAAATAAATCAATATCATTTTAAAACCCAAAATAAGACACAGATAAAATTATGTATACAAAGAAAGCACTGCTCTTAAAATTACTGGTTATCTGGCCCTAGGTTAGTTGCTCACCATTCTAATCTATAAAACAAAGAAGTCAGGCATGGTGGCAAATGCCTGCAATTCCGCACTCAAGAGGCCGAGGCAGGAGGATCAACTTGAGTTCAAGGCCAGCCTGGGCAAGTAATGAGTTTAAGGACAGCCTAAACACATAGTGAGACCCTGTCTCAAAACAATAATAATAAAATGAAGATGAATTTCTAATACTCATTCTATCTTACTACTCTAGACAGGAACTTGGTAAATACAAACTCAGTAGATAACGAATATAAATTCAATAAAAAGGTTTAACTGCAACAAGGTTATTCATGAGTTAATACACAGAAACATGAAATGCTAATGAATTACTAAATGCTTCTTAAGGAACAAGAACTTAAGAATTTATTGTTTATTTCAGTAATCTCAAAAGCTGAGATTTCAGAAATAATTTCTCAAGGTAAAGACTAATAATCAAACCCATATTCATTTGTAAGTACTTCATATATCCATACAATGGAATATTACAGTCATAAAATGAATGACATCCGTATAGATTCATGCTACTAAATGAGTAAACCTTAAAAACATTATGTAAGTGAAAGAAACTTGACACAAAAGGCCATATATTCCATTTCTATAAAATGTTCAGAATGGGCAAATCAAAGTAGACAGAAAGTAGATTCACAGTTACCAGACGCTGGGGGCAAGAGGAAATGGGAAGTAATTGCTAAGAAGTATGGAGTTTTTTGGACAGTGCTGAAATATTCCAGAATAAGACGGTGGTCGTGACATTTGTACAACCTGTGGAGATACTAAAAACACTAAGTCAAAAACTTTAAAATGAAGATTTTTATCATACATAAGATGGGTTAAAAAAAATATGGGGGAGTACAAGGGAGGAGTAGGGAAGGGGGGAACCAACATGTATCATGTACCGATACAAATAAACTATGATGAGTGTGATCACTACGTTTATCTACAATGTACCAATAAATGTTCTTGGTTTTAAAAAACATGTGTGTGTATATATATATGTATATGTGTATCTGTGTGTGTGTGTGTGTGTGTGTGTGTGTGTGTGTGTATATATATTTTATAGGACTGGAGATGTACCTCAACACTCCCTAGGTTCTATCCCCAGTACAGCTGGGGCCGGGGGCGCTTTCAGTTTGGAGCTAATTTTGGGGATGCAAGATGACATATTTTTAGATAAACCTATAAATTATGTAAGTTATTAATTGGTACTAGGTCTAAAGTTACTGAGGTCCTCAATAAGAATAAAAATGCAAGGGCTGGGAATTTAGCTCAGTGGTTAGAGTATTTATTCACACACAGACACACACACACACACACACACACACACACACACACACGGTCAACCCTCAGCACCCATGGGAGGCTGGTTCAAGGCCATCTCCCTGCCACCTCACACATCTAACACCTCTGAACACCAAAATCTGTGGATACTTAAGTCCCTTATATAAAATTGGTTAGTATCTGCATATAGCTTATGTACATCCCCCTGAACACTTTAAATCATCCCAAGATTACTTATATTACCTAATATAATGTAAACAGGAGTTATACTGTATCTTTTAGGAAATAATTACAAGGGAAAAGTTCAATATATGCTCAGTACAGATGCAATTTTTTCCCAAACATTTCTGATCTGCAGTTGGTTAAATCTACAGATTTAGCTCAGTGCTTAGAGTGTCTGCCTCGCAAGCATGAGGCCCTGAGTTCGATTCCTGGTACCAAAAAAAAGACTATGTAATTTTTGGCTGAGAGTGCATGCTACTCAAGTTCAGCTGTCAGTTTTCTCAGACTTACAAAATATAATACAATTACCTTTAAATGGATATATGAATACTCGTAAATTATACCTCCCAATAAAGCATGTCAATAATGAGAGAGACTCCTATCCCTATGACCTATGTGGTGTGCTTTGGGTACAATGGTGATACACCAATGACTAACCAAGGCCAACAGAGAAAAAGGCCTCCTGTTCAAACGCTTAATTTGAAAGAGGGACAATATTCCATTATTTGGGTGACTGTTTTCTTGGAAAAAATAAGCATGATCTTACTGATCATGCTGACCTCTGCATTTTTATTCCTTTTTTTTTTTTGTGCCAGGGATCGAACTCAGGACCTTGCGCTTGCTAGACTAGCACTCTAACTCAGCTAAATCTCCAGCCCCTGCATTTTTATTCTTATTGAAGACCTCAGTAATTTTAGACCTAGTACCAATTAATAACTTACATAATTTATAGGTTTACCTAAAAATATGTCATCTTGCATCCCCAAAATTAGCTCCAAACTGAAAGCGCCCCCGGCCCCAGCTGTACTGGGGATGGAACCTAGGTAGTGTTGAGATACATCCCCAGTCCTTTTTTTTATTTTGGAACAGTCTCACCTAATTTCCCAAGCTGGGCTAGAACCTGCAATATTCCTGCCTCAGTCTCCCAAATAGCTGGGATTACAAGGATGCACCCCCCACACCAGGCTTATAGAAGGCTTTCCTGAGCAAGGTATCACAGAAACCAGAAAGTTCCATTATAGCTCATAGGATCACAGCATCAAAATACCAATAATTCTCACCCATAAAAGTCCAAGCACATTTTAATATTTTCTAACCTCATACCTGAACACTGAACCTTTTGTGAGAATAACCACTGCCACAAATAACACACTGAGCATGAGAAACAAAAGCATGTACTAATAGCAAATAACTGTTTTCTCTGTATGTGCTGACAAACTGCACTTTAAAATAAATAATTGTAAAGACAAATCAACCATTCTTGGGCTGCCTAATCCATGTATTTGACTGGATTTCGAAGTTACTCATGTGGAATAGAGTTACAGTCTTTAAAAGGAGGCTTATTTTACAAAAGATATAAAAACACTTCATATAAAGAATGAAACATACAATTCAAGAATTCAGTGTATCATCTATTCATGCTGCAAGGAGGAGTCCATGAACTGAATCATTTTAATTGTTGTAAACAAAAAATACAAATTTTCAGAAACTTTTGATAAATTTTATCTACGTTTAACTCATAAATAAGTGTCATGACTGAGTTACCTAATCTCTAGCTTATTTATAATAATCAGCTGAAACAGTGTTAAGGCTACAACTCTTAGAAGGTAAAACATATTTAGGGGCCATAGTATTTCATGTTAAAATAGAAAGTGTCAGAAATACAAGTCTTTCGTGGGGATTGTAATTCAGTTACAGGAGATTCAAAAAAGTTCAAAGGCCATTGAACTGAAAGCATCAACTGCCAAAAACAGTGCCTGGAATGTAGCTGGCACTTAAAATGTTTTCTGGTCTTTTCTCAGCACAAATACTTCTTTTAGTGTGGTTGTTCTAATAGCAACTATTTATTCAATGTCTACTGTTGACTGCACCGTACCACCTCTTCACAAACATTATCTGATTAACTCTCACTAAAATCTTATAAGTTATGATCCCCACCTAAACAAAAGGAACTAAGGTTAAGTAATTTGTCCAAAGCTCTATAAAGTGGCAGGAGATATGAATTTGATCTGTTTGACAACAGAGCCCATGACTTTCTGTTATAGTGTCTCTCTTTATAACAGCCTCCAAATATAAATTTTTCAATAAAATTTCCACAGTAAAAATGAATTTTCTCATGCACTGTTTAACCCATGGCTTACATGGTACTACAATCTATGTAACTTGTCTTTCTAATACATTTGAATAATTCAAACAAAAATACATGCTCTCATAAATTATTTTCCATTTATATATCTCTTCTATTTATATATCTCCATTTATATATATCTTATATATCTCAGAATCTTCTTTGATATTCAAATAAAGGTAAGATCTTTCTGATTGCCAAAGCCATGTTAAGTAGTTCAATTCAGCAAATGGAAAAACCTCCAATTAAAGCAAAGGAGAATTTTTTTCTAAAAATCTGAACCATAGGGCTGGGGATTTAGCTCAGTGGTTAGAGTGCTTGCCTTGCAAGCACAAGGTCCTGAGTTCGATCCCCGGCACCAAAAAAATAAAAAAATAAAAAAATAAAAAAATAAAAAATAAATAAAAATCTGAACCATGAGAAATCAGTTAGCCCTTCTGACAATAATGAGCTAAAACCTTAGAATTTCATAACCAAAGTATTCTCCAACCAGACAAGCAAAACTAAGGCCAAGTAAGAAAGCTGGGAAGTATCAGATTGAACTACTCAAAACTGTCATCAAATAACAATTTACATCAATCAATCTATGACAAAAAGATTAAGTCCTCTTTCAGTGTGTTTCCTGGAACAAAAATTCTGTAAAATGTTACGAGGATTTGTAAAAAACTCATGGTTAAGTTTGAAAAATACCAGGTTAAACACAGTTGAAACTGATCCCTCTATCTCAGGACTTGTCAGAGCCCTTAATGTGATAATATGAATTACACACCTCCAAACGAAGGATTTCTTACCTTAAAGAACATAATAAAGTGTACAGATAATAAGTGATTTATCTAAGGTCACACAGCTAGCTAAAGGTAAACTTAGAACCATAATTTCATTCTCCTGATTGCCACTTCAAAATCTATTCAGCTTCCCCAAAATTTTACAATACTGATTTTAAAGTGGGGGGAAACTTTAAAAGGATCACTTTTATAGAAATACAAGTTAGGAAACATTAGTGGTTTGTTCTGGTACCATTTAACACCACTGCAACAAAACAAAGGAAGCAATAAACAAACCTCCTCCAAAAAAAGCTACGATACAGTATTTACAAAGCTTACACATTTTGATGGTATTCTAAAACTTAAAATTCCTATCAAAAATATTTCCTCTAGGAAATCCAAAATACAGTCTTTTCTGATCGGTACCTAGATGGAAATCAGAGAATGTAAGGACAACAAACTAAATTGTTGGGTCCATTAAAGCAGAAATTATGTTTGTTTTGTCCACAGTACCAGAAGCTGATATATACTAGGTATTCCATATATATTTGCTAAAAGAATAAATAACAGATCTGTGCTGTACCATTAACTGCTCTAAGATCTTGATCAAGTTACAGTATCTCCAAATCTGAATTTCCCCACTTGCAAATAAAGTGGTTAGACTCAAAGACCAAGAGTCTTCTAACTTTAAGAATTCATGAAACTTACACAAATAAAACCTCAAATCTCCAGCAGTTGAGGATATGTCCACAAATTATCAAAAATTACAACAAAACATTTGCAAAGCACTTTATATTAATCACCTCATGTAATGCACCCATAACCCTGCAAATTAGACAGGTAACATCACACATTTTACAGATAAAGAAACTGAGGTCCAGAGAAACTGACTACACCAGAACCACAAAGTTATGAAGTAATGAAGATACTGCTTTAAACCCAAGACTCTGGTGTTGAGTTCTCCAAAGTTTTCCATTATACCTTGGCACTCGATAGGGAACAGGACACAGCCCAGAGAGACAGCATTCCCTGGCTTTCAGCTACTGATTAACAAGCCTACAGGACCAAAGGTCTCTCGAATTCTCTTACACACATCATCACACACCCAAAGTTAAAGCTCCAACTCTTCTGTGAAGAAAAAGGTCACGACCTTAAAGCAACAGATTAAATCACATTTTCTCCTTGGAGTCCAATTCTGACTATGACTTGTAACAGACGATGACATTATCAAGAGAGTAAAAACAACCTAAATTATGAACAAAAATCTTTACATCAATAAACATTTTTAAGCAACAAGATATATCACGTACAGGTACAAATCCCCTATGATGAATGTTATCACTGTGTACATCTAAAATGTACCATTAAAATGAGCAAAAACAGTTTTAGTTCGAATGGTATGTACTTACAGTTAAATACTATTAAATAGAAAGGCCACCTTATCACTTTCTTAGGCTACATTTAAAATAACAGCTTCACCCACCCACCCAGCACACCCCTGCTCCATACTGGGGATTGAACCCAGGGCCTTCGCACTGTGTACATCCTCAGCCCTTTCTACTGGGGAAGAAGGACAGTGCTGGGGCTCAAACTCAGCGCCTTCAGTCTGCCACAGTGCTGGGATACGCCACCACACCCAGCTAACAGTTCCACTTGTGAAAACTTTGGTAGTGGAAATGAAACAAACTAATGCCTCTTCCAGGTCTTGTTACATAACATCATAGTTCAAAACATACTACTGCAAGTGCCCCTTCTCTAAACTCAACCAAACTCAAACTCAACTGTGGGCCCAAACTTGGTATTAAAATAAACAGCATTTACATCACACCCTTCCCCTCCAAGAAACACAACTGAGCAACCAGAAGCACCCTGGTTATGGATTTAGATTTCCCCAAGACTCCAAGCAATCCGCTGGCTGTTGTATTTGTTAACTCCATAAATATCTATGTTAAATACATATTCTTATATCAAGTATAATTGTTTCATCCAGCAGTAGCTAAATCTTCTTTCAGTCGCAAATACACTATAACAAACACACTTATCAAATTTCTCACATATATAACACTATTAAGTTCTCTGCCATGAAATTAAACAAGCACTATCTTTGTGGAGTTTATATGTGGTAGTATACAGTTTAGAGCATGCTTACAATGAAGATGTACTTATTAAGAAATTCCATATGTAAACACAGTAACGGTGCAAAAGTGTAACTAAAGAAAACATTCCTCTTCAAAAAAAAAATCACATATCCAAAATACACACAGAAATGACATAACTGTCACACCCATACAAGATCATTAATTACCATGATCTGCAAACTTCGTAAGTGAAGAACTTAACAAAAGTGTAGCCTGCTATTTGATAGCTTAAAATCTCCAGATTCGAGAGATTCCTACACCTGAAAAGAAGTGACATGTGAAATCAACACATCCAAAACTACAAGCCACTGCAGTAAACAGTAGGTAACGTTCCTCAGTTAGTTAAAAAACGCCCCAGAGCATCAACCTTATCCCCACTTCAACACTCATCAACTTGGGAAGACCTGTCGACAGTCTTGCCGGCTCGTCAAAAACTTCCGTGAATCGTCACAAAATAAAAGCCACAGCCTCTGTGTCAACTTTGCAGTCCAATTCAAAACATCACCGGGCCAGTGACTTTAAGTGATTCCCAGGGCCAATTACCCAGAGCAGTCTGTTATTTACCAAAGTGCCAAGCTGTCCCCAGGGGCGCACAGCAAATGATAATGCAGTTCCCAGGACAGGCTGCTCATCACACAAGGATGACGCCCCTACTTGCTGCCGACTGTACGACTCCCACACTCCCAAAATAGGGGCGAGTCCTCAACACCAGGGGTGACAAGGGCAACGTTTGCATTTTATTATGGGCTGGCGCTTAGAAAACTGCCAATGCTGAAAAGCTCGACCTATAACCCCGGAGTCACTTTCCAACTGTGCCCTCACCCAGGATCATTACATCCCGGACGGAAGCCAATTATTAGCTGTAACAAGGCCTGGAAAAAAATACCAAGAGGGCTTTAAAAGTTCACCTAAGAGACACGCAAAAACCGGGGGGCTTCGAGGGAGAAGGCCGACGCTGAAGCACCTTCGGCTCGAACACATTCAAAGCCAAAACACGTACAAAGACTCTCCTGCGGGTGACTCCAGGCGCAGAGGCGCCCCACGGGCGCTCCGGGAGAGGGGGCGCCCGGCTTCGCGACACCAGCAGCCGCGCCGGCTCCGCTCGGGCGGACGCGGCCGCGGCCCGGCGGGCTCCGCTTTGTGGCCGGGCGGCGCGCGCGGCCCCTCGGCCGGCCCTTCCTGCCCGCTCCTTCCCCGCGAGCAGGCCTCTCCGCGGCTCCCCTCCGCACCTTCCCGCCCCTCCCCCGCCGACAACACAGCCAGGCCGCCCCAGCCCACCGACTTCCCGGCCGCGCCGCACCTCTCAGGAGCACGCAGAAGCTGCAGGCCAGGAGGCTCCTCAGGACGGCCCCCATCTTCCCCGCTCGCGGCTGCTCTCTCACCGGCGAGGGGCGGCCCGAGCAGGGGCCGGCGAAGAGCCCGGGCGGCCGCCGCGGCGGCGGGTCTGCGCGCTCATGCTTCCCAGGGAGAAGAAAGGAAGGGGCTGGTCAGGCTCCGCGCGCCGCCGCCCTCTACCGCGCCGCTCGGCCCCGGGCTCGCGCGACGCCAGCGTCTGCTCCCATCCCGCCGCCTCCTCCCGCGGCGCCCCACGTCCCCCGCGCAGCGCCTCATTCAGCCGCTTCCTGACGCGCACGGCGCAGGGATACGGCCCCCGCTGCCGCGCCGAGGGTCGCCCGGTCTCCCTGCGCGCGGCCGACCCTCCCCCGGCGCCGCGGCGCGCGGCGGGCGGCTGAGGCGCAGCTGGCGCGGGCCCCCCCGGCGCCCCCGGAGGCACCCCGCGCGGGAAGAGGCCCGCTGCGGGGGAAGGGCCGTGCGGGGCCGCATTCCGATGGGATTCTTTCCCGGCCGGCGGAGGGCGTCAGGCGACGTCGGGAAGCGCTGGAGCCGGCTGGTCGGGACTACTTTCTGCGGCTCGGCCGCGCCGCCTCCTGCCTGGCTCTTTGTGCGGCCGCCGGCGCCCCGGCCGGCGCGCGCCCGGGCCCGGGACCGCGGGCCGCGCTGCGGAAGCTCGAGCATCCCGACGCGGGTCGCTGGACTCCGTTTTCGGAGCTAGAAATCGGTCAGTCATCTTTTAGGGAAAAATGAAAATGCTGGTGTACGCTGGATTTCAACGTTGGTCCGGTGGAGGGTGTTCCAACGCCAACTCGAAACACATTTTTGTTTTCCCAGAAATACCGACCTCCCCCGGAATGAATCCTGACGAGCACCGAAGATTTCCAAATTGGCGGATAAGATTCCAAGATGCAGGCGTCAGCGCCTAACAGAGAGCGAAGGGACAACTGTGTTGGGGTTTTTATGAGTTGCATTTAATAATGGATGTCTGGCACGTTTTGATGGTCAGTTCTCTACTTGAGGAAGAGAGGAGCCTCAGGACTTTGCACAACCTCTGCCGCCCCAGGTGCACCGGGCATTCGGGAGTTAATGGCGCGGACGCCCCCCTGAACTCACCTATCAGGCTTCAGTGTAGGCTGAGGCAGTCCAAGAGTTAACCCTGATGGAGTCATCAGGTGTATTCTGCCCAGATGTCTGTCACACGCCCTTACCTGCAGGCAGATGGGCGCTGTTACTAATATCTCGGGGACACTGCAGTTCACCTGGTGCTTGCACACACATTATCAGATTTGACACCCAAAACCACCCCGGGGTAAGGCAGGTTTTGTTACCTATTATATTCATTGTACGGAGAAGGAAAATGAGAATCTGAAAGGTTCAGTGACTTATCCAAGGCCACTCAAGTTGTGAAAGCAGGACCTGAAAAAACCCAATTAGGAGGATTGTGCAGGAGTGTTGAAAAATGTTTTTATAGTTAAGCTTTAAAAAAAAATGAAAGTGCATATACATTTTACTCTTAATGAAAAACACAGTACATATATGTAAGCATAACACATCACATATTTGAGTAATTGCACTACAATAGGCGTTAGGATAAAGATACAATTTTCTTCAATTTCCATTCATCTATTTAGTACAAAATTTTTGAGCTACTATAAGTGAAAATCTGCAGTTTAAACTTAAGCCCTAGCCGGAACGCTATCCTTACTACATAACTAATCTGCTTTTCGATCATTCAAGGGCCTATTAGATATCAGTCCCTGTGTGAAGTGTTGGAGATTTAAAGATGAGAGTAATCATAGTCCCTACTCTCAAGAACCTTACAGCTTAGTGTGGAAACATTAATAAAATTTACAAAAATGTTAAAATTGCTAAATATAGAAGGGCTTAAGTCTGCCTGGAGGACTCACAGAGCAGGAAATAACTCTAGAGCTGAGGCTTGAAATACAAGTCAAAGTTTGCCAGGCCCAAAAGACTGGCAAGGAATTCCAAGCAGAAGGATGGCAGGTGCAAAGGCACTGAATTATTAGAGAGCTCAGTGTGTTGGGGATTTGAAAGTAGATCCATATGGCTGAAGATGGGGGGCTTTTAGAGAATGTCAGGAAATGAGACTGGATCATTAAGTAGACATACAGTTTATTAATATAGAGCTTTTAAAGCAATGCTAAGAAGTTTAGATTTCAGCATATTGACCACGTGGACATTGAAGAATTTTGCACATGGTAGAGAAGTCTAGGAAAGATGTGATCAGGACAGCAGCACTGAGAGTTGAAAAAAATAATGGATTTGAAGGAAATGTAAATCAAAACTACATTGAAATTTCATCTTAGCACAGTTAGAATGGCTGTTATCAAGAATATAAAAAACAAACGCTGGTGAGGATCGGCGTGAGGAACTTTGTGCACTGCTGGTGGGAATGTAAATTACTACAGCTACTATGGAAATCAAGATAGAGGCTCCTCAAAAAGCTAGAACTACCCTTTGGTCTAGCTATACTGCTGCTTGGTACCACCCAGAGTCAGCATACCATCCGGGTACCTGCATGCCTATGTTTATTGCAGTATTATTTACAATAGCCAAGATATAAAACCAGTCCAGGTGTCAAGCAATAGGTGAGTGAATAAAGAAAATGTGCTATATATACACCATAGAATATTATTCAGCCATAAAAAGAATGAAATTTTGTCATTTGCTGGAAAATAGAAGGATCTGGAAATCATCATGTGAGTGAAATAAGCCACTCAGAAAGACAAATAGCGCATATTCTCCCTCCTACGTGGAATGTAAAGAAAAAAAGGCAAGAAAATAGAAAGGAGGCTATTATTTGACAAGAGAAAGGGAAGAAGGGGAAGAAGGTATAAGGGTGGGCAATATGGGGCGTGGACATGATTTTTTAAAAATGCACACTGAAACCCTCCTCCAAAAAATATGAAACTAGGGGGAAGAGTAAGGCAAGGATGGTGATGGGGAAATGATAAAGTGTTATGTGCGTGTACAAATCTGCCAAAACAAAACCTATTAAACTGTGTAACCAATATGCACTAATAAAAACCAGGGAGAAGATTTTAAAAAATAACGGATTTTAGAAATGATTATGAGATCAAAACAGTAGTACTTGGTAACCTATAATATGTAAAGAGAAAAGAGAGACTTTAGGATGAATTTCCAAATTTCTAAGTTATATACCTAAGACTAAATGGGAGTTTCATTGTCTAAGAAAAGAAATCCATAAAAAACATTTCAAGAGGGATGAGGTGGTAAGTACCACAGTGAATCTTTTTTTTTTTTTTTTTT
>PVJO010006411.1:0-89520 GCA_004026905.1 Hystrix cristata | reverse complement strand
TAGGTAAATCATCTCCCACGGTACTCAGGCTTTAGATGATGTTCAAAATCAGGTGTTATAAATTTTTTTATTGGATAAAATATTACCACTAGTTAGGATGAAATGGTAAGACAGGTAGATTGCCAATATACTGCATTACAAAGGGGCAGCTATGAAACTCACAGAGCAAGAAATAGATGGTTTTGTTTGTATTGACTTATACTATTCATGGTTATTACTATTATTATTTACTTTAGAATTAACAGTGCAAATATAACAAAACTATTATATATTCATTGTTAGAGGATAAGTCTCATATTTTCAGCAGCATATGCTAGGTGAAATTCATTTTCTTTGTTCTCTTTCTTCCTGTGAACTTCTTCTGTGGTTCCAGATCTATGAGGCCGTCATTAAAAAGTGAGGAGCACACAAATAAAGGCTTGATATTTGCTTTGATCATGGTTTTGAATTAGACTTCTGAACTTAACAGAATAATTGACTCAGTTGATTTGATAATTTTTGCTTGTCCCCTACCATCTGGGAAAGTTGTATCAAAATAACCTCGTTGGCAGTGTTGTGATTAAATATTCAACAGTATAGACTGATGCTTGCTTGAAAAACAGACTGTTAGTTTGTGGAATTGAAGTAGAATTGAGGTCTATTGTGTTTGTAAATTTAAAGCTCATGAAACTATAGTCAGTCATACGTTATTGTCATAACTGTTTCTTAATGGGATCTAAATTTTCTTCAAACACTTGATGGTGATCAAATACATGTTTGTTTTAATTAAGGAAAGTCTAACATTTGCCTGTAATTGAAGGACACGTTCACTGAGTATGATTACTTAATATTTATTGGAATTTTTCCTATAATGGTTCCATGTCTTAATATGTACAATTTTTCCTTAAATTGACAATTTTAGGTTTTACATGGAAAATGATGAAAATATGCTGAGTTAAGACATTATCTTTAATAGGATTGAATGTGAATATGCCTGCATGGTGAACAGTGGTGCCAGACACACTTAGACCACTTTTAAAAACAAGAGATACTTGGCTTACCCATATATTTTAAGAGTATGGTACCTGGCTGTAACATGTAGCCAACCCTGAGAACATCTGAACTAGACACTAGGGTCTTTTGTTGCTGTATTATTTATTGACTCAGGATAGACTCTTTGGTGTTAAAAATACTTAAATTTCAGTGAGATGGTTCACACCAGAAAGATTTCTTTTTCTGTAAGTTACAGACAGTATGGGCGTGAGGAAAGGGAAGGGAAGTAGGGTAAAGGGAAGGCTGTCTGCTCTTGATTAATAATGCCATAATTTCTAAAGGCCTAAGAATTTTGCACATGGTAAATAAAAGAAGAACAAGGGAGAATCAATGGGAGATTTTTGTGTTTATCTCTGAATTAGCAGACTATGTAGTTAACTAGCCAAAATTAGGTGGAAGGGCTTGGGTAAGTTCACCGATGTTGTCTGAAGTTTTAGCCCAATATGTACTTAGAGAAAAGGAAACAATGTTATGTGAATACCTGACAACCTTAGCTATAGTCTCAATCTGATACCATAAACGAACTTTAAAAAACACAAAGACATTCTAACAGATAATAATAAATGATAGTACATAGCTGAACTATTCAAAATGAAACAAAACATGAACGACTAGTTTGGTAAAGAATTAGAGTTGTTGAAAGAAACAGAAATCCAGCAGACTAAAATTTCTATAAAAGGGCAACAGAAGTGACCAATGTGAAGATAGTTTGTCAGAACTAGAAAATAGGGCTGATGCAGGCGACCATATACCCAGAGATACACTGAAATAACAAGAGAACAGTGAAAAATGGATTCAACAGTGATAGCAAAGAAGATTAAGATTAGTTGGAATTAGTGAAAAACTACAGGATAGTACAAATGGTATTAAAAAACCTGTTTACAGAAATAATAATAGAAAAATTTCCGAATATAAGGAAAGAATTTAACAGACAGATAAGCAAGCCTTACAGAAGTCCAAATAGCCATGATCAGAAAAGAACAACTTCATGATACATCATAGTCAAAATCCCAGAAGTCCAACACAAGGGTAGAATCTTAAAAGTGTTAGAGAAAAACAGCAAATCACTGATAAAGGTAAACCTATTAGAATTTCAGCAAACTTTTGGACACACACTTTAACAGCCAGAAAAGCTTGGAGTGAAGTGTTTCAAGCCCTAAAAGGAAACGACTTCTGATCCAGAGTCTTTCCAGATATATCTTACAAAACTCTCTTTCAAATTTGATGGAGAATAAAGGTCTTTCCAGGATGAAAAGCACCTGAAGAAATTCATGACCACCAAATCAGGGATCTAAAAATTTCTCCCGGATATCTTGGAATTAGACAATGAAGCCAACAATGGTAAAATGTTTAATGTATTGAATATACAAGGCATGGTGAACAGTTAGACGGAGGAAAATAGAAGCAACAAGCAGAAATTAATGCAATTATAGGAATAAGTCAATACCTTTTAGTAATAACTCATTATGAATTAACTCTTCAATTAAAAGATTGGAAGATTTGATCAAAAAGCCAAACCTAATGATATGTTGTATAAAAGAAACATGTAAAATCAGGAACTGGAGCTCTAGAAGCCTGCATGCAGTACTGAGAAGTTTAGCTATTGTTGTTGACATCTGCCCATTTAAAGTAACTGTTGACTGAATGCCTGTCATGTGCCTACTATGTGCCAGGCACTCTGCTAGGTGCTGAAAATATAATGGTGATCAAAGCAAACATGGTGATCGATAGTACAATTATTCATAGGCTACTGACTGAGAAATTCAAGCAGATAATTATAACTCAGAAGTTGGTATTTGACATGACCAATGTATTAGTGACCTTATTTTTCACCTAAATTTGCATCGAAGACAAATACACCAGCAGATGGAGCTCAAAACTTTGGATTCTTTTACTTCAAGCCCTTTGAAGACTAGGACTTGAGTTAGTCTCTATGAGGGGACTCAGACTTGGGCAGACTTGCCTGTCACAGGCAGAGTGCCTTAATGGCTGTCTCTCAGAGCCTGCCTCTCTAAGAATATGTCAGACAGGGACTGGTGCATGGCAGACAGAGGAGAGATGTGTGTGAAGCTGGAGAGGTGAGAGATTATGGACTTTGCAAAATTTAAAGTAGTTCAGATTGGCTCGTGTGTGAGGAAGAGTGTTAGGAGAGATGTTTTGATGACATAAGTAGGGTCCATATGTTCATGGAGTTGTCATGCTGAGCAGTTTGGATTTTATCCTACTGGCAGTAGGGGGCCACTCATTTTAAACAGAGAGTTGACAAGGTTATATCACTACTTAAATGTCATTTGGGTAGCTTTGTGCAAGGTGAACATGAAAGGGACAAGACAGAATTAAGTATCTACTTAATAAGCTGTTTTAGTAATACAAGTTATTATTAAGCCATCAATGATGAATTAAATATTGTGAAAGTAAACAACTGGTGAAAAATTAGTATATAACATCATATTATGATTTATTAAAATTGGATAAGTAGAGGTGGTGCGGGTGTGAACAGGAGAATAGTTTGGGGAAATGGGTTGGTAGACATTTTTTATTTCATCTTTCTATCCCCATCATGGCCATTTCACTGCTCATTAGCACCTAGACCCACGTGGCAGACAGTAGAGCTCAATCAATGCCCTTTTGGAGCAGCTGTTCTGAAGAATGGTTAATAATTTTTAAATTATAATTAATAGTCACAGTGTAGATTGAGATTCACTGAAAATTTCATTTATTCATCCTGTCCCAAGGTCTCATCAGCATGTATGATTGAGTCAAAGTGATTTTAATTATTTAGTTGACCCTTTTAATTACCCCATTTTACTTGTGATAGTTCATAAATTTGCTGCAAATTTTTAATTTGATCAGATCAAAGGAGTCACATCATCAGTACGATGGGACCTACAGAAAAACCACAGTAAGACAAGCTGCAAAATCATGTTCTTAAGCCTTGTGAAGTTCATTTTGGGATTAGATGAAAAGCTAAATAACTTCTTGGATCATGCTATACTTTTAAGAACGAATTTTTCCTGTGTAATTTCTGTTGAAGTGGATTGCTTTTGCTTTGAAAACCTAGATTGGACAGTAATGCTTAAGGTTTACTATTTCTTTTTTTTTTTTTTTTTGGTGCTGGGGATCGAACTCGGGTCCTTGTGCTTGCAAGGCAAGCACTCTAACCACTGCGCTAAATCCCCAGCCCAAGGTTTACTATTTCTTGACTCGATTTCAGAAACTATTGCCTCTATAAAGGTAAGTCCTCTTAATTTTGTCACATCTATTTTTGTTAACCACTTGATCATGTTTTGCCTTTTATTGTTTGTTTTGTTTGTTTTGTTTTCATTGGCATAGCATTGTGGAGGTATTAATAGTCATAGATGATAGTCTTGTGATTGTCCATTCATTTCCACTAACATCAAGCACTCATGGTATGCCTAGCACTGTTTACTGCCCTGTGGATTTAAAGTTGATAATATATACAGATGGTAGATATAACTGCTCATAAATATTAACTGAGACACATAACCACAGCTTAGAAGTAGGAATAACTAGTTTCCTTTCATAATCAAGAATGGAAATTTAGAATGGAAAGGGGTGTATCAAACCACAAAAACAGAGTGCACCAAGTATAGGTATTACCATATGCCAAGATTGCAGAAACAGCAATAATGGAAATGCCTTGTATTTCTATTTTTCTTTACATTAACAAAAACATTCTCTCTAAATTTTGGGTTATAGGATGTGAACCCAGACTACAGTGCTGACATTTGATGATCTTAGCCCAAAGCCCTTTTATTTTAAAGTGTGCAGCTTGAGGCCAGGGATAGTGAACTGACTTATCCAAGGGTATGTGGCTACTCAAAGGCAGAATAAGGTCTGCTCACCATCAGTTGGGTGGTCTGACTATACTGCCTGATGTCTCAGTGAAGAAGCCTCTTTCTTATTATCTTTGATATCTTACTTTTATTTTCTTATTTATAAATCCGAAAGTTCTGAATAGTTATGCTGACAAGGATATTATTATCGAGTCAGAGTTGGCTTGGTTTGAGATGTTTAAGTATGCTCATCTTTGCTCAAAGGTTTTCACCCTGTGTCTGCTGATGAAGGTATCTTGAAGTACAGACTAATGTCTATAGTTTCCAGAGAAATGTTTGTATACAACTAAAGATGATTTCAGCCCCAGAGATTCAAATAAAAGCTCTTAAAGAGTGGTGATTTCTTTCTACGGTATTTGATGTGGACAAATATATTAGGAAGGAAATTGAATTACAGTGTGAGGGAGGTTTTGAGTCTGTAATTCAGGTTTCAGTAGATTTCTAATAAATAAAACAATGTGAAGAAACATTTTCATTTACCTTTTAAATGAAAATGATAATACTTGAGAATTTTGTTCTACTCAAAAGGTTTATATTTTCACAGCTACTAGTTCAATAGTTGCAGGATTCAGAGATTACATTGAGTATCTACAATAAAACTGACACTTTTTAAAGACTATATAAATATATACTAAATCTTGGATGTGTATATGGGGAGATTTTGTTTAATTTTATATATCCAGGCAGTATATATCACGAACTGATTTTTGACAAATCTCATATCATTTAAAATATGTAAACTCATAGTTTTTAATAACAAAGATTTCAAAGAAATTTTAAAAGAGTCATTTCTAGGGTATACAATTTTTAAGTGAATTTTCATTTAGGATCAATTTTAAAATTCCCTGTTCAGGACTTTTGTGGTTTCTACCTATAAATTCTGTTAGAAATGTTTACTGACATGAGTTTATGGACCATCAATGAATTTATATTTTAATGTAAATAAGTATTTTTGAGCAAAATAACTTCAAATTATTATTTTACAGTACACTGGAATAATTATTATTTTAAAGAACACTGGAATAATGTATTATTATTGCGTTCATTTACAGCAAAAGAAAATTTAAAACAAGCATTCTCTTGCTTTTGGTAACTGAATTTGATACAAATTTTAAAACATCGTGCTTTTTTAATATATATCAGAGTTAAGCTAATGTTCTTTGAATGAACGGATAAATAATAAAGCATAGGCAAAGAATCATTCTGTGAAGGGTAGTGGAGACTGAATAGTATCACGGGAGTATTTGGGTCAAATACACTGCACGTGACTGTCTTCTGACTGGAAATACTTTTCAAGTAGACAGCGGAGAACAGTGTACTCTGCTTCCTGTTCCAGCAGTGTGGCAATGCGTGCCATTCCAAGGAAATACTGCTTCCACCCTCCCCAGGGCAAGAGAACCTATAACTGACTTACAAGATTGATTTTTTTCTCTGCTGGCTTGTTTCTAAAATCCAAAGGATAGAAATAATGCAGACTGTAGCCCTTCCATCTTATTGATTTCAGTACCATCTCTATCCTACTTTGACTTATCTAGAAAAATGCAGTAAGTACTGTACTTTGTTCTGAACACTTCTATGAAAAAGATAGAATCATCCAGAGACCTCAATAGCATGACTTTTCCTCTGCCATCACTATTTCCTTGTACACCTTATTTAGTTCTCTCTTTCAGTTCCACTGATGCCTTCTGCTTCTTATTCTTATTCTCTGGAGACCAAGATATAATAATACAAGATGCCATTCTTGTGTTTGATCATCATTTTTATATAAAAGAGTGAGGTTTTTTTAAAAAAGAAAAATATGTTCACACAGTATTTAAGCACCTTCATTTGAATTCAGCTTTAAAAATAAATATGACTTAGAAGATAGGCTTATGTAAGTTTTGATGACTAGTAACCTAAATTCAAATAGAGCCTCCTTTAAATTACCTTTTATTGTTTGTTTTTGTTTTACCAGAATATAAAGAAATAACTTATCTCAATAATGACTCTAATGACAATTTTCACAGGAGGTTGATAGCAGTCTACAAATTTGATCCAAGTTACTAAGATACTAGGGCTTTAGGAAAATCTCAGCATTCTCCATATTAGAATACAGGGCTTCTGTATATTAGAATATAGGGCTGATAAAAACCGTCTGAAAGAGGTTAGTGTTGCAAGCCAGCAGGCTTTATTCTGGGAATTGGACCTTTTCTGGGGTCTGTATCCTTTACTTTCCCATCTGAGGCTGCATTGTATTTGGAACTTTCACTGCATTCCCCAGGAGTGTTCTCTGCTGTTCCATAGCAGGATATGACCCCAGGCACTAGCTTGCTTCCTTGTACTGTCGCCTGTTCTTCAATTGGAAAAAAAAAGGCTGTGCGTATCAGGTGATGGCGACACTTGGTGAGCAAAAGGGACGGAACAATCAGAAGATTCCTTCTGCAGACATCTTCCTAATTTTAATGGAGGCCATGACAAAGGAAAATAAAGACTTGTTTTTCTTGGAGTTGCTGTAGTGAGCTTTTATTTCAGCACACAAGTTTGTCATGGCTTTGAAGATAAAGCTCTCTTCAATTCCCTTCTCTCTTTCCCTTTTCTCACTTGTGAGGGTGTTAAGCTTCGCAGGCTTGTGTATGAATCTTCCAGTCTAACTTCGAAAGGAATTAGACTAGGAGGATTTTTTTAAAAAAAGGCCCAGAACTATGCCAACTGCTTTTTGCATATTCCTTATACCTTCCTATTTTATAAAGTGGATTCATGTGTGGAAACACATACACACACCTGAACCAAACACTATATATACAGAAAACTGTAATTGATTAATAGTGTTCTTTCTTCTTTTCCTGTTTCTTTTCCTTTCCTTAAAATTTAACTTATTGTATCTCTGAAATATTAGAGCATTAGGCTGCCAATGGGTCCATGTGTTCACTGCAACAAGTGTGTGACCTTCAACCCCCCCATTTCCTCGTCTGTAATAAAGCACACATCTGGTATGGTTTCGTAAATGCCAAAAAAGCAGATTTCCCGTGAAAACAAACTTGTTTATTGAGAGGTGGCAAAGTGCATGAGCACTTTATTTTCATTTCCAGAGAATTTACCAATTTTTTTTTTACGAAAAAGAAAAAAAAGAGAGAGAGAGGTGAAGGCCACAGTGGAATATTTTAGTATCATTAGTATCATGTTTTAAGGAACAATTATACTTGAAAGGCATTGCTGAATTGGCCTTGAAAGTAAAAATAGTTCAATAATTTTCACAGTTAATGATTACTCATTCTCAAAAAAAAATTGTGTGGGGTTCTATGGAATTTAAAAAAATGGTAGACTTTTTTTAGAACAGTTTTTGATTCACAGAAAAACTGAGCAGAAAGTACATAGAATTCCTATTTACTCTCTCACTCCTCCACTCACTAATTTCTAGTATTATTAACATGTTGCACTGAGTGTGATACTTCTGTTAAAATTAATGAGTCAACATTAAAACATCATTACTAAATACAGTTCATAATTTATATCTGACTTCATTCTTTGTCTTATACATTCTGTAGGTTGACAAATGGTATGAAGACATATATCTACTTATGGTGGCACACAGAATAGCTTCCTATCCTAATAACCCCCACGCTTCTCTTTTTATCTCTCCTCCCTCACGCTGGACTCTGGCAACCACTGAACTTCGTATTGTCACCATAGCTTTGACTTTTCCAGAATGAGATATAGTTGAGAAGTAGGTTTTTCAAATTGGCTTCCTTTATTTATTTATCTTCAATTTTTATTTTTTATTAATACATGTTTTCAGTACACAGTGATCACATTCCTTGTTGGGAGTTGGTTCATGTACATAACACATATCAGTGACTTTTAAAAATGAAATGTACTCAAGGTTCTTCCATCTCTTTTCATGGCTTTTCATTGTCCTAAAATATCACATTACATGATGTACTGTTTGTTTATCCATTCACCTATTGATGGACATCTTGGTTGTTTCCAAGTTTTTGCAGTTATGAATGAAGCTAAGGTAAATACTCAAGCACAGTTTTTGTGTGGACATATGTTTCCAATTCATGTAGGCAAATAATAGGATGTGTGGTTGCTGGATTATTTATTAAGAGCATCCAAAGTGGCTATTTTTTTTGCATCCCTACAAGTCCATCAATGAATGAGGGTTTCTGTTTCATTACATCCTTGCTAGCATTTGGAATTTGCTAGCATCTGCCATTCTCACAGATACATAGATGTTTTTCATTGGGATTGTAATTTGTAGGTTTCATATGCTTACTTGAAATCTCTGTCTTTTTTGATGAGGTATGAGTTCAGATATATTGCCCATTTTTAATTAGGTTGTTTGTTTTATTATTGTTGATATTTAATAGACTGTTGTATATTTTAGATATCAGACATTGATCAAATATGTGCTTTGCAGAGATTTTCTTATGATATGTCAATTCATTTTCTTTATAGCATCTTTCACTGAGCAGCCATTATTAATTTTAATGAAGTCCATCTTATCAGTATTGTCCTTTGCAGATCATACTTTTGGTTTTATATCTACAAATTTATCAACCAAACTAAGACAATCTAGATTTTTTTCCTGTTATCTTGTTCAATAGTTTGTGTTTTGCATTTATATTTGTGATCAACTTTGAGTTAATTTCTGTTGAAGATTTAACAACTCTTTCTGTATTCATTATTTTGCAAGTGGATGTCCACTTTGGTAGAAAAGACTATCTTTATCTAATTGCCTTTCTTGCTTTGTCAAAAATCAGTTGACTATATTTATGTAGCTTTAGTACCAGGCTCTTAATTGTCTTCCATTGATCTATTTGTCTTTTTTGTTTTTTGCCAAGGTCATTCTAACTTGGTTACTTGTAGTAAGTCTTCAAGTCAGGTGATAACAGACTTACAACTTTGTTACTCTCCTATACTGTTCTTTGTACTTTTTTTTTTTTTTGCTTTTTCTATAAACTCACAAGTATTTTGTTATTATTCACAAAATTGAAAATTGGTACTTAGAACTTTGATTTGGATTGTATTGAATATATAGATCAAGTTGGGAAGAACTGACATCTTAAAAATATTGGATCCTTTATCAAGAGGATGGTGGTTTGTGCCTCAGAGACATTGGTGAGGTCAGTTACATAACCTTGGGTGCCTCTTCCCTACAAATATTGTATCTTCCTATCCATGTACATGGGCTACATTTCTATTTATTTAGATATTTGATTTAATTGACTAGAATTTTATAGTTCTTAGATTTATGTCTACATATTACATTTTTATGATGCTAACATATATAGTATTTTATCTTTAATTTCAAATATTAAAGAAAGTTACTGACTTTAACCTGATATTAACTTTGCATTCAGCAACCTTGCTATAACCATTTATTTAGTTCCAATATTTTATTTGTCGATTTGAGATTTTCTGCATAGACAGTCATGTCATTTGCAAACAAAGACAGTTGTATTTCTGTTTTCCAAATCTTTATACTAGTTACTTCTTTTGCTAGTCTTATTGTGCTAGCTAGAATTTCCATTACAGTGTTGAAAAGTAATGGTGAGAAAAAATATCCTTGATTTGGCAATCATTTTTCATGATTAAGTGTGATGCTATCTATTTTTTTCTTTTGTAGGTTTTTAAAAAAAATTTAGTTGAGGAAGTTTGATGTCACCTCATAACTAGTTTGCTAAGAACATTTTTTTCTAAATTGAAAGAATGTTGGGTTTTGTTAGATACTTTTCCTGAACTTGTTTCCGTAATCACGTTCATAAGAGATAACAGTTGGTAGTTTTTTTCTCATACTGTCTTTGTATGATTTGCATATTAGGGTAATGCCATCCTCATGGAATGAGTTAGGGAATATTAGCTCTGCTTTTATTTTCTGAAAGTCATTATAGAAAACTGATATAATTTCTTTCTGAAATATTTGGTACCACCTGAGATGCTCAGGAACACAGATCTTGCCTAGTGTGACCAAAGACCTGAGTTTAATCTTTAGCACTAATAAGAATAAGGAGAAAGGAAGGAAGACAGAAAGGAAGGAAGCAAAGAAGGAAGGAAAATGTTTTGTAGAAGTCACCAGGTACCCTATCTGGGCCTAATGCTCTCTGTTTCAGAGGGGCATTAATTTGTGATTCAACTGATTTTAAAGATATAGACTGTCTTAGTTTGGACTGCTATAACAAAATACCAGATGGAGATGCTCAAAAACAAGCATTTATTTTTTCAACTTTGCACTCTGAAGTCTGAAATCAGGGTGCCAACAAGATTGGGTTCCTGGTGTCTTCTTGACCCTATTGTCCACCTTAATTGTTACTGGTTTTGTTTTGTTGTTGTTGTTGCTCTTTTTTTTTTTTTTGTCTTCAGTTGTTTTCCTGTCTTTTCTGGGTTTAAAGAGTACTGTCCTATTTGACACCACTTAACACATTAAATATTATCACCGGTGATACAAGTACCTTGAAACAAATCATTTCAAATTCTTCCCTCTCTTCTTTGTAACACTGATGTTATACATTTCACTTATCCATAGACATAATCACTAATTACTCAATATGTTATTTCTATTATTATTTTGAAGAAACTCTTGTGTACTACATCAATTAAAGATAAAAAATAAAATATTTTAGTTTGCTTTCCTCTATTCATTTTTAATGCTCTTTATTTCTTAATGTAGATCTTAGTTCCTAACCTGCATCATTTTCCTTTTCTCTGAACAGCCTCCTTTAAAATTTCTTGCAAACCAATGTCTACTGGTAACAAATTCTCTCAGTATTTTTTTTTCTAAAAAAAAAAAGAATGAAACCTTTACTACTGAAACATAATTTTTTTTCGGCCGGTAGTTTTCCACAATTTGAGCATTCAAGACTTTAAGTGTTTTACTCCATTTCCTTCTTGCTTGCATGGTTTTGGAGAGCATTCAGATATAATTCTTATCCTTGCTTATCTATCAGTAAGTTCCACAGAGCTCCAGCTCCTTTTCAGCTCTTTCTCTTTCTAAGATTTTCTGTAGTTTGAATATAATTTTCTTAGGTTTTTGTTTGTTTGTTTGCTTTTTTTGTTATCCTAGTTGATGTTTTCTGGGCATCCCAGGTCTTTGGTTTAATGTCTATCATTAATTTTAGGAAACATTATCAGTGTTTATTACTTCAAATTTTTTTTCTGTTCCTTTCTCTCTTTCTTCTGGCACTCTCATTATGCATATATCTTTTGTAATTGTCTTACAGTTCCATGATACTTTGTTTTATCTCTCTTTTCTCTATTTCAGTTTCTGAAGTTTCTATTGAAAATAATTTTTTTCTAAACTCAGTGATTCTTTTGTTGGCTCCATCCAGTCTGTTGATCTAGTCTTCCTTTCTATTACTGGGAATTTATTTCTACTACTTTTTCAGAATTCTTTAATTTCCATCTTTTTGCTTATATTGCCTCTCTGATTTTGCATGCTATTTACTTTATGCATTAGAGTCCCTAGCTTATTGATCATAGTTGCTTTAAATTTACAGTCTGATAATTCCAACATTTTTTTCATACCTGAGTCTGGTTCTGATGGTTGCTCTGCCTCTTGTTTTCCTTTTTCTTTCTTTCTTTTTTTTTTTGTCATTTAATACATTGTATGATTTTTGTTGCAAGTGGGATATTACATACTGGTGAAAAGTAAATGAGTCAAGGAGCCTTTTAGAATGTTTTATGTTTACCTGATGGAGTTAGGCTATGTTTACTGTTTGCTTTAGCTGCAGTGTCAGATGTTAAAATTTTCTTTTGTGTCTTTGTTTTTAGCTCCCTTGTTATCTTTATGTTTTCCTTGAAGTTTCTTCTTCTTTTTTTAAAAACAATTTATTTTTTTTACCAAGAGCATGTATTGGTACATTGTATACATAATGGTCACATTCATTATGGTTATTTTGTACGTGTACTTGATGTATCTTGTACATGTATCTTTTGTACCTGTACATGAAGAAGTTTTTTTCCCCCTCTTCCCCACTCCGCCCTTCTGCTCCCCCCTTCCCTATTTACAGTGGGTTTATTTATATTTTCCCATTTTTCCCTTTGCTCTTTCTTTCCTTCTTCCATTCTTTCTTTTTGCCCTTCCCTCGTTCTAGTTCTCCTCTCTTTTGAATATAACCTTCCTTTTATATAATATCTATTACACCTCTTTGTCCTTATTTATCCTTATGGTTACTCATATCAGAGAAACAATTTGATGTGTACTCATGAGTGTCTGATTTATTTCACTTAAGAGTATGTTCTCAAGGCACATCCATTTACCTACAAATGTCTCTGACATCTAGAATATACAAAGAACTCAAAAACATCAAACCTCCCAAATTCAAAGACCCAATCCAAAAATGGGCACCTGAAATGAATAAATGAATAAATGTTTCTCAGATGAAGAAATAAAAATGAGAAATAAATACATGAAAAAGCATTCAACATCACTAGTCATTTGAGAGAGGCAAATCAAAACAATGTTAAGATTCTGTCTCACTCCAGAAAGAATAGCAATTATGAAAAGATCAACCAATAACAAATGCTGGTGGGGTTGTGGGGAAAAGGAACCCTTCTCCACTGTTGCTGGGAATGTAGATTGGTCCAGCCACTGTGGAAATAAGTATGGTGATTTCTTAAAAAACTACAACTAGAGGTTCCATTTGATTCAGCTATTCCTCTACTGGGCATCTTCCCAGAAGAATTAAAATCATCATATTATAACAACATATGCATGACCATGTTTATAGCAACACAATTTGTAATAGCTAACTCTTGGAAATAACCTAAATACCCAACAACTAATGATTGGCTAAAGAAGATGTGGTTTCTCTACACAATGAAGTTTCTTCTTAAGTAAGGTCTGAGATATGGAGTTTTTAAGTTTTACCCTTCTGCTATTGTGTCAAAATTCTGCTGATATGGTGGCAACCCTGGAGGTATGAGGAGCATCCTTTAGTCTAGTGATTGGATCTGTCTTTTAGTTACCCTGTGTCCTTGAGTTGTACTTTTTTTTTTTTTTGAGATAGGGTCTTGCTGTGTAGTTCAGGCTGGCCTTGAACTTGTGGTGATCCTCTTGTCTCAGCTTCCCAAGTGTTGAGATTACAGGCATATGCCACCATGCCCCTCTGTCATTATAAATATCTCTCTATTTTCATTCCTACTCTATTTCCCTCCCTAGGGGTGACACAGAGACCAGAGAGCTGGAATTGGGATGTACTTTTCTTCCAGGACACTTAGGCTCTGATAGAATACTTTCCCTTGAGTACACATCTTGTTAAGAAGAAGAGAATGCACTGGGTATATTTCAAAATGACTGCCTTCCACCCCCAACCCAAACACACATAGGAGCCATGAAAGGAATTTTCTCCAGACTTTTCAGTAAGAATCTGGTAAAGCTTTTACAGTTAGAACTCACAAAGATGTGGGGACCCATAAGACTGGGCCCTCATGGCGTTTTTAACTCTCAACCTTGTCTGTATTGAGCCTCTACCTATTCATTGATTACAGATGTAGATTTCAAACCTTCTACAGATTCCAGCTGAGATTTCTGTGCCTGAAAGCTGTGATTTTCTGTATTTACGTATCTGGCATTCTATGTTTGGAAGTGTGTGTTTGTCCTGAGACCTCAATTCCCTGAAAGATATAAAAAGAGTTGTTGATTTTCAGTATATTCAATTTTTATTTGTTAGAATGGAGTGTTGACTTTTGAACTCCTAAATGGACCAAAAATTGGAAGTCTGTTCCATGGTATTTTGATTTTTTTTTTTTGAATGAACATTTTTTCTTAAAAGTAATCTAATGGTGATTTTTTGCAAACCTTTTGAAAATTTTTGTATTTCAGAAGAATGATAGATTTTAGTTAATGGGTTTGTATGAAACTGATGAGAGTAAGCAGATGATAATGATTGTGACTGACAGTCCGCCAACTTGAAATGTGTGGGGTTTTTTTGTTTTCTTTTTTTGGTTTTTGTTTTTGTTGCTGGGAATCGAACTCAGGCCCTTGTGCTTGCTAGGCAAGCAGTCTACCACTTGAGCTAGATTTCCAATCCTTGAAATGTGTTTCATATTGTTAGTTACATTTAGAGAAGATTTGGATTAATAAAGTTTAAATAATTAGCATACTGTTTTGCTGAAGCTTTAGAATGCACAAGCCATCAGTATTCTTGTTTAAGGTACATGTTTTTGTATGCTAAATAGTATATATGTATATTAATTTACATTATTTGCTTTTGTTCCTAATTCTTAAAGAAAAAGTAGCTCCATTCAAGTTAGCTATCATTTTTCCAGAAATCAAGGACATTTGCAGTTAAAAATGAATTTTGTTCATCTCACAATTTAGTATGTGGTTTAGTATGTGGTGAGATATATGAAATCATTTAGTATTGTTTTTATATTTGACAGATGAAGTCTATAAAAGTTAAGTGTGGTTTTTAGAGTCAAAAAGCTACTATATGGTGTGGTTATATTATGGTCTTTTAAAATTTAACTTTCAGTCCTGTCTTAAGACAAATTTAGATCCTTTTGTTCTTTTTTACTTTTAATCAGGAGGTCACTACATAGCAGAGTTAATAATGAGGACTGAGAGACCCTGAAGGATCTCCAAGTAATAACTGACCTGTCACAAAATGGCTCAATTTTATGCCTAGAGTTCTAGTTTTCTAGTTCTGAAAAATTTCTATTTTATTATATTCGAATTATTCAAAAACATACTCAAGTTTGGCAAAAAAAAAAAAGTTTGGTTAAAACAGATTGTTCCCAATCTGTGTAACTTAATGAGAATTTATTAAGAAAATAAGTCAGGGGATTTGTAAATCCCAAAGTTGAATATTTGACAGTAATTTAGTGGTATTTTATGGATGCTACTTAGTGGCTGTGTAACCTTGGTCGAGTTACTTAACCTCTCTGCACCTCAGTTTTCTCCTGAGTAGAATGGGATGTGGGTAATAGTCTTTATCTTACACTGTCCTTGTAAAGATTAAGTAAATTAAAAGTGCAGATTGCTTAGAACAATGTCTGATAGTAATTTCCTAGTAAATGTCAATTACAATAATTAAAGAGTACTGAGATTTGCGTGATTTGCATTTTTGGCACTTTTCCTTTTATAATGCAGTCTAAAACAATACTGAAGACATGATTGACCTTTTCCATGTTACCTTTAAACTAGATCCTTTTATTTCATTCATTTTGTATGGATAAAAGTATGTGAGGGGATGGACAGTGGTGGTAAAGCAGGAACATGCCCAGTTAGTTTCTGTAATTGACTCTTCTGTCACATGGAGTAGTAAAACCTGGTCTTAAAATTAATTGAGCACAACACCTCTGTGGAGAGGGAACTAGCACAATCTCTAAATCCCCAGTTCTCCTCAAGTACTGATGCTCTGTGTGTCTTTTCTGCTATTGTTTTCTTAAGTAATTTTAAGTAAACTTGTGTAATTGTAGTAATCACCAAAGTGCATGCATGTGGTTCATGTGTGTGTTAACATGTTTGAGTATACACATAATTTCTAGGATTATGAGGTTGTTAGATGACAATCATTATAGGCGCGTTTCAGTTCCTCAAATAATGAAATGTGAAGCTGGCTGTAGTTTGAACTCTAATCATGTGTAAAATATTAAACTATGTATTATGAAGATGGGATATTAAAGTTTATGACGTGTGATTATATATAAAGTTCTCCATAATTTTTGGCCCCATTTATCCAGTAATTTTTTATTGACATATACTTCTTAAGGGTGTAGTGTGATGTTTTGGTACAATTTTACATTGTGTGTTAATCAACTCATTATATTTAATTTATCCATCTTCCAAACATTCAGGCTTTTTTGTGATGAGAATATTCAAAAAGTCATCTAGTTATTTTGAATTATACAATACAATGTTGCTGATTATAATCATCCTTCTGTATACAAAATGAGATATCATTTCACCCCAGTTAGAATGTTATAATTGAAAAGACAAAAAAGGGAAATGTTAGACACTGTGGAAATATAAATTACAATAGCCATTATGGAAGACAACATTGGATTTCCACAAAATGTTAAAACTAGGACTATATAAATCATCAGTCACCCTTCTGGGTATATACCTAAAGGAAATGAAATCAGTATATCAAAGAAATATCAGTAATTTTGAGTATAGATATTTTATAATTTTTTGTGTTTTTTTGAACATCTTGGAGACTTTGCTTTCTCTAATTACTTCATCTTTAAAATTTTTATTTTATTTTCCAATTGACATGTAAAAATTATACATACTTATGGTACAGTATGTAATGTTTTGATACATGTATACATTACATTGTGTAACATTCAAATCAGAGTAAGCATATCTATCTTTTAAGATATTTGCCATTTTTTTGTGAAAACATTCCAAGTCTTCCAGCTCTTTTGTCAGTCAGTGTTTCTTAAATTGACTTCATAGAATGACTTAGTTTTTCTTCTAGTGTTTAGCCTGCATTGTAACTGTATGATCTTTTAGACAAAAAAGGAAACTTTTTTTCTTTAAAAACCTGGGGTTCCAGGCAAGTTTATTACATATTCAGGCACCATACTCTTCGTTGGTTTATCACATTTGCAGGCATGTGAAATTAAGCCTCTATATGAAGACAAGAAATCTTGGTTCTTCTCAATGAAGAGAAAAATGAATCAGAAGAGCTTTTAGTAAGGGCAACAAAGGAGTAAACTGTGACTCTGTAGGTTGAAGCCATTAAGGTTTCCTTTAGTGTAAACCATGCCTGTTTTTGGAAACCCTAGCACTGTGGTGAAGTAGATAATACAGATTTTGGCAGATAACACAATGGTTCATTTCAAGATATAATCTGGATTCAGCTTAATGGGCTACTAATATATTCTTAAAGTGACCAGAGGCAAACGTTCCCCAGAGACCTCTGTGGGAACTTGTCTTTCTGCTCAAAGGAGGATGGAGGAAGTCCAATATCTTAGAATACACTTTTGGCCAGTTTTACATGTCACCCAGAAAAGGAATTTAGAGATAGATTTTGAAAGCTGCTTTGTAGTTCTCAGTGGCAATGGCTTTGAGAGCCCTTCGACTACAGTTGCAGTTTGTACATCTGTAACCTAATGCTATGTAGTAGAATGGCAAGCTTGCCTCTAAATCTCTAAATGAATAATGGCTTCCTAAACTTGCAGAGCTTTTTTTTTTCTTTAATTGGATGCCATTCAAGTCCTTTGAAGATGTTGATGCCATTTGTATTTTATTTGTCCCAACTATATCTTTATAGAAAATCAAAAAATGTACAATTGCTTAACAGTCCCATTTACTCTGAAACACTGAAATATTCATGACATGTGAGGGTTATAATTCACATTATTGTTAGATAGGCACAGACAGAAATTACATTTTAGTATATTTGCTTCTTTTAAGTATTGATTAATACAGGGAAAATAGATTGTTTTGGCTTTGCTGAGAATTAAAAAATAGATTTAATGTACTACTTTAAATTTTGTGAGTCTGGAAATTTGTTTAACATTATGTAAAATTTTTATTTTTGGTATTGTTCATCTACATCTTTAAAATGATGTGATTTGATGTTGACTTCAATTTTCTTCTGGTAGTTAGGGAAAAGGAGCTCTGATGTGGGGAATTTCTTTTGGATTAGTTGTAGTTATTATAAGTGAAAAGATGCTTCCTATACTTCTCATTGCCCCAAGGCTTAGTCAAAAAGATAGTCTCTATTTTTATTCAGGTTCTCTTCAATATTTTGTTCAATAATATTGTTTTACTTCAGACTATGCTGTAGAAAATTTTTTATAAGAATTTCATCTCACCTTGGTGATTGATTTCTTATAGTCTTGTGATATTCATAACATTTCTTCTTAATAATTATAGAACAGACCTGCTAAACTGAATTTCACTTTGACATGAAGCCTCACACATTGGTCTTTTTGGCTTTCCACAAACATTTGGATTTCTTCATGAAGTCTTCTACCTCTTTAGGAATACTACAATGTGTTATCAGGAAATTTGCCACTGAACAGATTTTGGTGACAGTTTTCAGTATTTTTGTTTCTAGTATTTTAGGCTATTTTTACAGTGAATATGCTAAGCCTGCCACATGAATTCGGGCTTGATGGACAAATTCAGAGAAGTATTCCATGCTTTGTTTTATGTTGCTGTTTATATGCATTTCCAAGATATAATAATAATGCATTCAGAAGTTGATAGGGAACTGTTTTCATAACTTTAGACCGACTATATTTCCTGGCTAAATAATTAAAAATACTTTTGATATTTATAACCCTGTCTTAGTTACTTCTCATTGCTGAGGCAAAATACCCAATACCCAGAGTTAAGAGAGAAAGGTTTATTTAGCATTCAGTTTGTAGAGGTTTCAGTTCATAGTTGACTGGCTCCAAGGCAGGGTTGCATGGCAGACAGGCAGAAGGCAGCAAGGCAAGCAAGGGATAGATAAGCCTCTTTTCTGTTCCTTATATCTTATTGAGGCTACTTGCCCCTAGGGTGGTCAGTACTTTCACCTTTAATGCTAGCACCCCTTAATCCTAGCATCATATTCTCGATCCCAGAAGAACTATGCTAAACCAATCAGTGGACTAATTTGGTAATCACACACTCTAGATCCAGCCCCACCTATGACTGCATGAAGCTTTGGGGGGACATCTAGAAACAAATCACAACCACCCCTATCTATGGGGTTTGGATACCCCTATCCATGGAATTTTAAAAGAAAGGTGGAATTCTTCTTGGCCCATATCTTTCTTTAGAAATTTGGCCTGCAGAGTTACTCTGTCACCTGCCATAATCATAATACTCAAAGACTCTTAAAACTCTTCTGCTATCCAGGTAGAAACATGAAGCGCTCTAGCTGTTGACAAGCTATTAACTTGAGTTGTTCCTGGCAATAACATTTAGCTCTACTCCTCTTCAGCAGTCTCTGATTTGGTCATCCAATTTATATCACAGAATAATTCCACTTGCGAAATAATAAAAACCATGATTTAACTTTATTACAAATTCTATATCTTAAATTCTTTAATTTGCAAATTCCATAATATTTCCTCTTCTATTGATGTAACCATAATTTATGCTTTTATTTTGTGCCTTAATTATGAAAACATCTTCCTTTATGTCTTTCTTTGCCTCCAAGCTTGTCTTCTATTCACTGGTTTTCTGTAAATTTGAAACTAATCAACCCTGTGACCTGACCAAAACCCTCTAGTGTCTCTTCATTCACTTCAGGATCTCTAGCAAAGATATCTGTCTGTCTTACCTCTTTCCACTACAGAACAACTGTTTTGGGTCCTTGCATGCCCAGTAAATGCTGAATTGTCTTAGTAACTTTCTGGTCGAAGGGAAAAAACAAAATGTATGACATTTCAACTTAAAGGAGGGCAGGTTTATTTCGGCTCACAGTTTCAATCCTTGTTTGGCTGTCTCCAAGGCAGCCATAGGAGGCAGAGAGGGATAGTTCCCGAAAAGGTGCTCAATACTCAGTAGCCAAAGCAGAGAAGGAAGGGAGGAGAGAGGGACAACCTTCCAGGTCTCACCTCCTGTCAGGCCCCAGCTCCTGACAACACATTCAGCTACTGAGCCCATTAATGAGTCAATGCACTGATAAGTATAACGCCCCCCACCCCGTGATCCAGTCACCTTGCACAGACATGAGAGTTCTGGGGCCATTTTAGATCTAAACCATAACATTGACTCTGATCTTCATGTCCAATACAAAGTACATGGTCAGTTTGGACGTTAGCATAATGCCCTGCCTCTTCAACTCTGTTTCAATTTGGTAGTTTAAATTGTTCAGACTTCATGTTCATAGTATATCAGTTTTCACACTTTATTGCTTCAACCAGGCTGTAGGCTGTTTATGAGCATTGATTCCAGTATTTTTCTGAGCACCTTCGACAGCTTGTAGAATGCCTGATACATAGATACAAAGTGGGCACTTGCTCATTTAAAATGAAGTCCCTTGAAGGCAAGTATACCCAGTGCATATTTCTTAGGTATCTGTCTTAGCATTTATCTTAGAACAAAATGCAGAATGTTTGCTCAGTAAGGGTGCAGGTGGGGGATACTCAGTGAGAGATCAGAGGCTCTAGTAATAGGTTAAATGTCTCTCATATATTGTACTTTATTTTTTAGGCTCCTTTAAGGATTGAACTTTCACTTGTACACATTTCAAATCTATGTATTCTGTAAAAACTAGTTATTTTGCAAGATATACTGGCAGAGAATAATATTTTTATTTTCTTTTCTCTTATCTTTATATAAACAATTTTAACTATGGTATACGGATGGTCTCCAACTTATGATGGTTTAACCTATAATTTTCCAGCTTTATTTTGGTGTAAAGTGATTCACATTCAGTAGAAATTATGCTTCAAATTTTGAATTTTGATCTTTTCCCAAGCAAGTTTTAGTTTCCAGTTAGCCACTGACACTCTATTTTGTACTTGTTGCTAAACTATGATATTTGGTAGCTTGATTGTATTAAATGCATTTTTTGATTTGTGATATTTTCAATTTACCATGAATTTAGAACTTTAGGACTAGTGCCATTTTAAGTCAAGGAACATCTTTGTGTTGGGCAGTTTTTTTAGTACAAAGCACTGTAATTTCTATATATTCCCCATAAAAATATTGTTAAGTAATCTGACAATACCTGCACACGAACATATGGTTTTATTCTTATGTTTATTTTAGAGACTACTAAATGTGTACAATATTCCCTCTACCAAATGTTCCTCTTTCTCTCCCTCTGCCTCTAATAAATGTATTCTTAACTTTCCTAAAATAGAGTTGAGGTTAAAATGGCATTATATTATTTAGGAATACAGTATTCAGGAGGAGCAAATACTTAAAAGTTTAAAACTTAGGATCAGAAAGTGGATTGATCAGTTTTCTTTTGCATTCCAGTTAAGCATAGTCAAGTGAAAACTTCTGTTTACAGTTTGAATAGTATATGATTTCCTATCTTATTTAATCTGTGCCTAAGGAATTAAAAATTTTATATGAACAAGAAATAACTTAGAATTTGACAGAGTAAATGTACAGCAATTATTTATTTGAAGGAATTATGAGTTTTTATAAATATTATATATATATATGAGTATCAGTTAAAAGTTAAAATTTTAAAAAATGAGCCAGATGTGGTGGCATACACCTGTAATCCCAGCACCTGGGAGGCTGAGGCAGGAGAATTGCCATGAGTTTGAGGCCAGCCTCAGCTACATAATAAGTTGGAGACTAGCTTGAACTACATTAATGAGACCCTGTCTCAAAAAAACCAAAAGAAAGAAAACGACAAATGTGATCATTATGTTTATCTAAAATGCACCAATAAAATTTATTAATTAAAAAGTAGTGACAGGAATTAAGGTAAAAGGAATATGACAAGGTGAAGAAAACTGAGAAAAATCAAGTAAAACTGGGGTGAGATCCTCAAGCAGAATATAGATCATTAAATTTTATATTTTATTTTGGGAGATTACGAATTGACTAATCTTCTCTAGTTAGTTGTTTAGAGACCACAGGAGCCATTTGCCACTCACCACTGTGGAGTCCTTACATAATGCTTTGGATTCCTAGTTTATTCCAGTACTGGATTAAAAACAGACCTTCAGGCATGAATAGTTTATTGCTAATGAAAGGAGGCTTTTCATTTGTTTTTCTTACTAAGGTATTTTGTTGTTGTTGTTGTTGTTACTACTAAGCTGCAGTGTTTTTGAGTTACACCTTTTACTAATTACATAGAATGAAGTCATTCCTTATTACAGGTTAAGAGTAGAGCCAGATAATTTAACAATTAGGTGAACCAGAGGTAGATTGTATTCTCATAAATAAGACAGAGAACTCAAGAATGAAATCTGCCTGAAAAGATTTTACCTTACCTCTGTCCTGGTCAAAATGTACCATAGCTAACAACATGTATATTTGAGAAAAGGTGTTGTTTCTATTGCTTTAAATGTATTTATTTCAGTTTTACCAAACTCCTGAGCTAACTGGTATTATTACTGTTGCTATTATAATCATTATTATTATTACCCCTTTTGTTCCAAGTTCAGAACTAGTAAGTTGTGTTGTTGGGATTTGAACTCACAACTCTTGGTTCTGTAAGTTTATCATTTCCTAATTTTTGAAAATATATTCTCTATTTGCTATGGGGTGTTTGTCAAGAAGAGAGAAAAGTCACAAAACAATGAAATGAATGATTTTTTTTTTTTAATGAATGGACTAGATTTTGCTTTCTCCTGTGGGCCCCAAGAGGAGGCCTAATATTTATCCTGTTGGTACAAGCGGAAAAACTGTCCCTCAGCCCTTCCTTTTCAGTACTAACTTGGAAAATAGATGGCAAGTGAGGCCTTGTCTAGCCATGAGTTATCTGTGTGGCAAAACCAAGGTACTTCCAGGGATTGTGTTTTGGAGAACAGAGTGATTTCTCTCTACTTCTGAGGATCCTTCTTAAGAAAAATTGTGGAGTTTGTCTTGGTTTCCCCAAATAGACATAGGATGTTTCATGTATTTAGCAATTATGTCTTATTGCCTTAATTTAAATATTATTAGGCTCTCCTAGCTCCTGTACTATTTTCTCAGCACTACTGATAACCAATAGTCCTTGATTATCTTTCTTTTGCTCAACTACTACAAGGTATTGCTCTTTGCTATCAGACAGCCAAAGAAGGTCTTCTTTTCTTAGTCATATAGAAAATGTCTCAATTCCAACTCTTTTTTTGACCCAAAGTGCAAATCATTTTAAGACCCAGAGAAACGGATATAATGTTTTCTGGGTAACAGTGACAATGATATAGATGCACTACAAAGGCCAAACTTCTGTATAACCTTAAATGCTTAATTTGCTTACTTTTTAAAGTGAACATGATCTCAGAAAATAGAAGCATATCTCTTTTGTTAGTCATTGAAAGAAGAAAGAGAAATGATGATGCAGAAATGGCTTGTTCTCAATACGCTATATACATTTTAATTGCAGTTCTATTTGTTTTACTGTCTTAATTTTAGGATGATGAATCTGCAGCATAGAAAGATGAGGAAGCTTATGCTTATACAGCTCTTAAGTGTCCGAGTTCAGATTTGTGCTGAGCTACCTCACTGCAAGGACTGCACACGCAGCTAATGAGCAGTGCTGTCCAGTAAGATTTGCTGAGATGGTGAACATGTTCTTTATCTGTGCAGTCCATTGTCAGAATTTTAGGTACAGTGACTGTTGAGCATCTGAAATGCAGCTAGAAATGCATTTTGTATTTCATTTAACTTCAGTTAAATTTAAATAACCATATGTGACTAGCACCTACTTTATTAGTCAAGACAACCCTAGACTGTACTGCCTTTTTAGGAGCAGTCAGGTATACACTAGGCCAAAGAAGAGCCAAAGAAATTTAATTGGCAAATCTGTTACACCCAACGACCTGTGCTGCCAGTGTTTACTTATGAGCATGAAAAGGTGTTTTTAAACCAACAGAATTAACATCCTAAATGAATTTTAATAATCATCTTAGGTAATTTTAATATACAGTGCATCTGCCATGTGTCTCACAGGCCTCAAGTTTGTGTTCCATGTCATAATACAATTATAATATGATCGTAATCAAGAATACTGATAATTAAAGGAAGCATCAATCAAATATCTGCCATATACCATCATATAGGCTAATGGCTCCTTATATCATGGGTAGTAAATTCATTCTTCCTACTCTTCATGCTATGTGTCTTAAAACAGATGTAACATAGTTCCTGAAAACTGTTTCGTGAAACATTTCACATGAATTTCACAAATTATTCTTCCTCTGGAATACTACTCTGTGGAAATTTTTCATGATATGGCAGAAGCTTCAACAGAGTATATTGATAAGTTTTTCAGCTGCAAAAACTATAGAATTCTGGAAATGTTTTGATGTAGAATAAATTTTCCAGTCCTCTGATATAGAGTTTTATTTTATAAAATGTAGGACTGTAGATACATAGAAAGCATGTGAATTCTTAAAGTGAGAACCTTCTATACTTAATGGCATTTCTATTTTCTTTGGCCATCATACTACAGCAAGACTGGACTCTTAGTGGACAGCATGGCTCATTATCTATTTTACTCTATGATTTCAGGGATTCTGGGGAGGCACTTAGACAAATATTTGTACAAAAGAGAAATATCTGTGAAATTGGTGAATGGATTAATGCTTAGTTATATTCTTAGTTACACGCTTGCTTAGATGGAAAAATTTTTAAATTACTCTTAGAACAATCGTTCCTTGAGAAGGCTCAGCTCCTTGTCACAATGGGCAGTGGGACAAAATCAGTAATAGCTTACTTTGATTCCCTTGGGAGCATTCATTTCCCAAGTGATCACTGTCTTATGATAGAATTCATTATGGGAATCCATTGTTCACTTAAGAACATGGAGGTTAAGATTCTCCAATGTATAGCTTTGTATTAGTCTATACTCAGAAATAAACTTCTAAGGACTCTTTGAGGAATATAAGTGTCTTTTGTCTTAAAATTTGTTTCCACAATATTTTAACTCTAATTTTCAAGCATGAAAGAAAAAAAACACATGTTTTTGGCTCTTAAAAAGGAATACTTAATCTCTCAATTTGTTTATTTTAAAATTTTATTTGTACATATTTACAGTGCATAATGATTAATTTCATCATGGGGGAGTTGATCTATTTGTACATAACCAGTCTTAATTTTTTTTACTCTCCTTGCTATCTCATGGTCTCCTTCCCATTTGCAAAAAATCTGTTCCCCTGTCTGCTATTATCTCTCTTACATTTTGCTCTTTATTTATGGGCCCTTCAGTATAATTGTATTAGTCAGGATTCTCCAGAGAAGCAGAATCAATAGTGTTTGTGTGTGCATGCGTGTGTGTGTGTGTGTACATGCACATGTGTGTGGGGGTGTGAGTAATAAAGTATTGACTCACAATAATAAAGTATTGACTGTTGTTTTTCGGAAAATTACTGGAATTTATTCATACTTCTAATCAGTAGTTACCATGTAAATTTTAGGTTCTTTAAATGCCCAACCTCTCATTGTTTTAATAGTCAGTCAAGGTAACTAAATGATGTTCTCCCTACTTATGGTCAAGGACACTGAAACTTCAGGGATCACTTGGTTCTTTACCGAAAGAGGGAGGCTGCAATCCAGTGTTCTTTCAACTCTGCCTGCAGTACTAACTTTCCTGTCTCTTTAGGACCTGGCAGCATGGAAATCATGAGTATCAGTACCTATTTCGAGTGTTTGACCTCCATTTTCAGTTCTGTATTTATAGCACAAATAATTCATAATATATAATTCTTCCTTTCAGATTTATCACTGAAAACTCCAGGCAAAAATGGCTATTTATAAGGCAAAGTGACTTGTTCTGGGGTTCCTTTGGCAGATAACTGTAAGGAGTTGACATTTTGCAACCCACTGAAATTCGGTAGGCAAGATGAGAAGTCAGAGTTGCCAATTATTTATCAACATATTATATTTACTTCTTTTTTTGGGGGGGTGCTGCGGATCAAACCCAGGGCCTTGCAGTTGTTAGGCAAGCACTCTACCACTTGAGCTAAAATCCCCAACTAAATATATTATATTTAAGAGTAGTAAATCCTAGGTTACAGAGAGGAAACTATTTTACTGGTCATTTAGAGTAGGTGGCATCATTCTGACAGAAGTCCGAAATAATCTCAGAGTCTTTCTGAATGTTCATAAAAATAAACCTGTACAAATGCCATATTTTTAAAATAAAATATCCTTCACCCCTCTTAGATATTTCTATTTTGGGAACTCTAGATTCTGTTTAAGTATTTTTGATACTTTGGAAACTAATGTTGAATTCATGGTTGGTAATTTTTGTAGGAAGAGTAGAATTCTTGGTAGTAATCATTTAGAGTGATGGGAAAAATCAAGGCATTTAAACCATTTTGTGGCATTTTAAATGTTTTTATTAAAATCATATTTTTCTCAAAATTTAAGTGAAGGTTTTGTCTTTTTATCCCACCCAACACACTTAATCATCATAATAAAAGCACAGCCCAATCTATTGACTATAGCAGATTGTCCTAAGTTCCTCTGAGAGTAAAGTATCTGAAACTGCTCTAGAAGCTGTATTCTTCCTTTTTGTATCTATTTCGACAACCAGAAATTGTTTTACAGTTCCTTTCCTTTAAACTTGTGGTCGAACCTGGAATATTTGCATTTTGTTGAAAATCAGGAATAGTCAACAAGTATTTTACCTTTTCATATTTCAAAATTACTGCCTAATTATGTAGGAGATATTGGTATATGCTTGGTATTTCTTAAGAGCCAATGGCACTTGGAATTATTTTAATTTTATAATTTTATTTATAAGTTTACTAAAATTATATTAAAATTTTTGATAAAAATAAACCTTTATTATATTTCACCAATACTCTATCAGACTCAAAACTAATATGATTTCATTTATTCTTTTATTCCTTTTAAATGATGCAGTTGGGTGTCTACATTTGTATAGGTGATAGATCTTTTAATATCACAATAATATAGAAATACATTAACTTTGTGAAAGTATATTGAATTTCTCCCCAGTTATTCATTATATAATGAACACTTATTGATGAACTTTATGTGCTTGTAAGGTTTTCTGATAGAGTTCTTACACTTTTCTTTATGAAAATCATTTTTTATTTAATAGTACCTTTATATTTCCAACTAATAAGAATTTTATCTCCTTTCACTCACAGACTTACAAAATATGTTGGAAATATTTAGTTTGAACTCTCAAAGGTACAAGTGTTTTTTCTATTTGATTTAATGGACTTTCATGCAAACAACTTAAGAAAAAAAATCAGACTTTTTTAAACAAGCTGTTTGTAGCACCACATATTCAAAGAATGTATTAAATGTGAAGAATGAAAAGATACTGTAGAGCCTATCAGTTAAGCGTTATCTTCATGCATTTAAAATCAAACTGCTGAAAGACTATGGAAGAACCAGCCAGAGACTATGCCCTTTTTTTTCCCCCAAGGTCAGCTCTTGATAAAAAGAAGCAAGGGAGTGCTGGGTATGATTAAATCTAATAGAACTTGAGTAATTTGTTTTTAAAATTAAAAAACTTTTTTACACAAAATATATGCCCAGGAATTAATGAGATGAGACATTAAATTTATATTGCTTTTAGTTCTTTTAGTTTAAAAAACTTCCTCTTTATTAGAGAAGAAATACTTGTTTTCATTTAAACAAATGAAAAATCACAAAAAAGAATAAAAATATCAAGATAACTTGTAATTGTACCACTCGTTGATAATTCATTTTAATATATTTGAGTAGTTTTTTGAAAATATTTCATGAGGTGTGGGGGTTATATGGAAGTGTGAGTTAGCTGCTTATTTTAGGGCCTGTTTCTTTATTCCTTAGTTGTATGGTAAGAAGCTTAGCCATGGGAGAAAAGTTGTCCAGATCTTCCTCTCCATCGCCCAAATACACATTCCCACCCAATAAAGACTTGGCGATAGAATAGGAAAAGTGTCTCACTGTTCTCAGGAAATTATCACCTGAGTATCTGTATCTGTAAGTATCTGTGGTTAATTTCAAAAATTGCCCGTTAGTTACTGTAGTAATAATTGATAATGATGATGATGATGATGATGATGATGACAATAATGATTTGTGGGACTGGGAATTGAACCTAGGGCTTTTGTATTAAGCTATACCCCTAGCACATTTTTTATTTATTTATTTTTATTATTTTTGAGACAGGGTCTCACTTAGTTGCCCAGGCTGTATTTAAACTTATAATCTTCTTGCCTCAGTCTCGTCAAACAGCATAATGCAGATGAAATAAGATGTAGTGTTTTAGTTTGGACTACTGTAATAGAATATTGTATGCTATAAACTTGGTGGCTTAAACAACAAATGTTTATTTATGATAGTTTTAGATGTTAGGAATCCAAGATCAAGGTAGCAGCATGATTTGGCTTTTGGTGAGGGCCCTTGACCTGTTCCACAGATGACTGCCTTCCTAGTGTATTTTCATGTAGCAGAAATAAAACTCAGTCTCTTATGTCTCTTCTTATGGGAAAACTAATCCTATGCATAAAAGTTAACACCTCCATGACTTACTTACCTACTAATAGCATCACATTGAGGATTAGAATTTCACCATATGAATTTTGGGGTGAAACATTCAGTCTATAAGATGAAGATGACATAATATTGGAGAAAGGATCACAAATGCTTCCCATTCTTGGATTTCTTATACTGCAAATAATATCCATATGTGTCCTCTGTAATTATTAACTTTAACATGGCATGTGGTTGGAAATTCAACCACAGATAGATACCCTATGGTAGGGTGCTATGTTGGCAATACAATTGAAGTGAGAAAGAGTAGAACTTCATTCATTCACTTTTCTTTTATTATTGAATATATTTATGCACCCATATATTCAGTAATTACATAAATATTTACATCTTCCAGGAATTTGCTAAAAATCCAGAGTATGGTGAGAAACCTGAGACTATAAAATTTTTTTTTTGTTTAAAAAAGTGCTGGGGAGAGAATATAATGAACTTGAAAAGACACTCAGACCTCAGTTTTAATATTGATTGTTCAATTAAAATGTTGGATGTTTTGGGTTAAAGCATTTGTATTATTATTCAATTAATGTGTGATTATTATTGCTGTGATATAATAATCCCTACTGTACTAGTCATTCATTTGGAGAAACAAATAAGGTAATGAATATAAAAACAATTGTGGAATATATGTTATAGCACAAATGTTATCAAGGATAATTTGAAAATGCATATGGTATTTCCAATAGTCTTTTTAAAAATAATCGTTCATTCTGAGCACTTCATTTTTGACTTCTCAAAACTTGAAACAAGTGAACGTATTTTTAAATGACGTTCTTCAGTAGAAGTTTTCCCTCTAGTGGTTGCTGTGGAAATCACTTCAAGATTTTCTAGCATGAAAGGTTCAAGTGGAAAATAAAACAAACAAAAGAGGATTGAGAAATCAATAGCCTGAAATATTGAGAAGCTATTAACTAGTTTTAAAAAAATTATCCAATTGGATTTTTAAGTTATACAAAGGCCCTCAGATTCTGAAAATTAGAGAATTCTTTCTCTTTTTATGGTACTTAATGGATCCTAATAGAGACAATGGTTAAAATGGCCAAAACTTGGGAAAAGCAATAAAAAAGCTGCACATTCCCCATTTCTTTATGTGCATAAAGCACTTTCAAAACCAAGTTCTTATATGATTTGGCTTTCTTTCTGTTCTGACTTTCAGTACAGCAGTACTCTCTCATCTTGGCTTCCTTCCAGGAAGCTGAGCAAAAGTTCTGCGTGAGCAAGCGTATTTGGTCTTTCGTCAAGGTACATTTTTAGAAACTACCTCAAAAGACCAAAATTTTAATTTGTTAGGAGTTTAGTTACATGAAAAAGTCATCTTATAGTATGACCTGTTAGATACCCTGACTTTTCTTCAGCCTTTCCTTGCTCTGCATGCTGCCATCTTTATCCCTGTGGCTCTCCACAATTGCACCTGCTCTTCCCTGTTCTTGGAACCTTTGTTCTGAATCCTACGACTGGCTCCTATGGGCCAACCTTCCGTAAAACCTCACTTACCTCAAGAAAACTTCTTCCCTGACCAACCTAGCAAAGTAGATTTTTTTGACAGTTAATATTCATCACACCACCCATATATTTATTCCAAAACTCTTGTCTCAATCTAAATTACTGTGTAATTTATTTATTTATTTTACTAATTTGGCTTGTATCCCTCACAAGAATGGAAGCTCCCTGAGACATATTTGGACCTCTTGTTCAGGATTGCACCCTGAAGCCCAGAACAGTGCTTACTGCATGGCCTGTGCTCAATATTGCTTGACACAATGAATGAATAGATGGAAGATGATATGAACATTGACTAATTGGTATCAGTTGTTTAAAAGTTTTGCTGAAACACAATAGATATTGGCACTCTTTTAGTTGAAATCGTTTTTCTGTCTTTGGAAAAATTTACTTCATATTAATGAACTTTATATTCAGATAAGGTTTATAAAAATTTTGTAGTTCTTAATACAGAAGCTCTAATATAGAATCATTAAATTTAGATATGGGGAGAATGTTTAATGAGTTCTTGTTTGTACTAAAAAAGAACATGATGTTTCTGACTTCTTTGATACGTTCAATTAGATTCTTCAGCTTACTTAGTGATGTATTCGACTTCTTATATCTCTGCAATAAGATACTCCATAAAGTAAAGCAGTTATTTTCTGAAACTGAGAATATTCCATCCTGTTCTGTGTTCCGTACAGAGAAAATTGCTGTTCACACTCATATAGTTGGCTGCATTACAGTCTTTTCTAGTCTCAAAAATGATCAAAAACCAAAAAATAGCCTTGTATCAAAAAACTTATTTTATAAACCTTTAATTTTGATCAATGTTCTTGTTTGAAATGACTTTAATTATTTCCCATATTATTTCATGGGTTTCAGGCCAAAAAAATGTATATAAAACCTCAAAGTGTCTGAAATGGTGGCATCTATGTTTATGTCTCCTGAGGACTGCAATGTTGGAAACCTATACAGCACATTATTAGGAGATGTGTGGTAGCTGATTGCCTTTCTGCCTGTGTTTGTTGCCTGTTAATGTGTACTTGTTGCTTCATGAAACTAAAAGACAGGTGGTTTTGATGAAATGAGTGGCAAAAAGACTAAGACTGCAAAAACTGAATTTCTTACTCGAGTTTTCTGCTGTCGTTTTCTTCATGCAGTCTGATGAAAACAAAGGAGATGTGCATATGTTGCAATAGTGGTTCAGTGGTAGTATTTTTTTTTATTTTATTTATGTATATTTTTAGTGTTACTATTTTTAAGAGCTGTGAGTTCACTAAATGTTAGAACAATCACAGTATGTTCTGGCTGATACTCTCTGTGTTAAAGGAATAATATACTTTTAATCCATTGTAAATGAATGATAGGAATTGGAATAGAATTTGGTATGCATTATATAGATCTATTTATTATAAAGATTTTCAAGATGAATAGATGAAAGACAGCTTATCACTGACTTATTTGGGCTCTCTCTTTTGCACTCTTTTTTCCTGCTCTTGTTACCATAGTTACTGGTTTAATCATGATGCACAGAACCATTTCTAATTACGGTATATGCCAGCATGAAAATTAATTCTTTGCATATCTTAGGCTACAAACAGCTTGTAGCTTGTTTTTTGGCACTTTAATATTGCATATTCTGAAAAAGACATTTGCACATAATTTTAAGTTTGTTTTTTTTCTGCTGTTTGTTAGTAAAATGAAAATGTCTCTGAAGTGGATTGATGTTAAAATAACCAATATAAATTTTTTGAGATGAAAGTTTATTACAGATGAGAAATTAACATTATTTTTGACAAATTAATAGCAATTATATGCATTTCATAATCTTTTCTTACCAGAAAACAATACTAACTGAATGTTTGCCATTTAGAAACCAAAATTACTAGATTGCTGTGACTAAGCATTTGAACCAGAAAACACTATTTGAGCATTCATGTTTTCCCCACTCTGGGCTACTTACATCAAAATTCCCTTTGTTGAGATTTTAAAGGATTCTGCAGATCACCTATTATAACCCCATGTTTTTAATGTATTTTTAATTCTTAGTAGGCATACAAGGTAATTTCTGTCAATGTCATGCAATGAGATGCAAGAATAAACAGTTAGATCTGGCATCTTAGCTCATGTTGTGATAACACCAGCTGTGCTAATCTACTATGCCATATATAAGGAGATATATATATATGTATATATATATATACATATATATATGCGCTCCATGATTCCATTTGTGCTTATGGGAAAGTCCATGATTGCCAAATTACAAGTGTCTTTCCAGTCTGGTTGTCAAAGATGAAACATATAAATATAAAATAAAAACAAGAAAAACTTTCCTGCCACAAAACCAATACTCTTTCTTTCTTTCTTGTTGTTTCTCTTTAAAATCATCACCCTCTAGTTCTAGTCTAAGATATGTATCTAATCCTAAGTAATTTATTCTAAAATAAAGTTTATCTTCCAATTAAATCTTATTCTGACTTTGTCCATCTGGTAGATTTTATTACAGTTAATGGACACAATAATGATTATATTATGTTGTTAAATGAAGTAGCTTTAAAATTACTGAACTATTTAATTGCCATTTAAATTGATAAGCAGTAGCCTCTCTTTAATTTGAGAGAATGTATTTATCGGCTTTCTCATTTGATATTTTTAACTTGCCGGGCTGCAAATGTATATCAGCCAGGAAACCATAATTCTATTAAATGTAACTCTTTCAATTTAAGAGCAATAACAATCTCTTAATTTGGGTACCAGATTTTACACCAAGAGGAACATGGATTATTAAATTATTCACAATTCTAAATCTCTAGAAAGGAAATTGTAGACATGAAGATTTCTACATGAGTTTGTCTGTTTCTTTCCTCTTCAGGTTTTTTTTTGGCATCATATTTGTTGGACCAACATTGGATCTTCCTCATCATTCTGTCTAAAATCTAACTCCAGTCCGGAGGTGTGACAGATGTAATTTAGACTTGTATGCAGTTATCTTCAACTGATAATCAGAAACAAGATAGAGATTCCTAAGTGCAAGCATTTTTCAAAGCCATTTTAGTTATGTAATAAATTATTGAATTTATTTAAATAAAACAGCACTGAGGGTAAGTGTAAGATATAAAAAGGTAAAGCTCAAACTCTATTATTCATTCACTTGAGCTTTTATTGATATAGGTAATTAATAATTTTAAAATTAAATAGATAGATTGGAAGTCGTCATATTAACTAAACCAATTTCATTATTTGATTTCAACTTTTGCTCTAAGTGACATTTGTTAACTTAGGTGCAGTTTTTCATTGTTCTAAAGGACTATTCATTTGACTTTCCTTGGCTCTTTACTTAGTGGTTTCACATTACCCTTTTCCTAATAGATTACTTTCTTTAGATTTTAATTCACATGAAATTTAAATTCAATATTTAAATGCAATTTGTCAAAAAAATGTAAACTTTTAAAATAGGATGTGATATTCCACTTGAAGTCCCTCAACATTTCCCCTTCCTCATTTTATTATCCAATTCATAGGTAATCTCTATTCCCAACATGCTGGATGTTTGCAGGTTTCTTTCTGTTTACTCACTGACTTGTTCCTTCATTAACTTTAGGTGATACCTGTCAGAGTAACAGCTTTATTTGTATGTGTTATTATTTAATATGTTTTCATGAAGTTAACTGCATCATACCATGTACGTTCAATAGTTTTCACAATTTACTAGACATTTATATGTATTTTCTGTGACGCTTCTATTTGTATGCTTTCATTATTTATTCTTTATTTTTCTTTTTATCATTTATTATTTGGAGTTACATATATTATAGATATCAATTTTTTGTCTAATACAATTTAGGAATTAGTTTCTTTTAGTGGTGTGCTTATCTTTGAGCTTTATAGTATTTTTCCTCTGTATTTAAATTTTTGGTCTTTTCTTTTTAGTGTGTTCATATTGAAAATGGGGGGTTTCCAAAATTCTGATTACTCTCATTCTGTTGTTTTGATGGTTGTCATTTTGGCTGTGCTTTTGATGGTTTGGAGTGGTAATGTGGAAAGCAGAAAACAGCCCTCTGGACAGGTGTTCTGTACTCTGTAAGGCAACTTCTTTTCTCTACACAGAGGGTTTGCACCTCTGACTGCCTTAAATTGCCTTGTTTAGTATCCTTCTTCTTCCTGACTGTCCACCCAAAATAAATGAGAATTTCCCGAGAGAGGCGATAAACACTCAGATTCACTTGGCACTCAGAAGATTGGAGATGGAAGGACGCAAAGCCGAACTGAGGTTCTGTGGTGCAGTATCTGGGTAATTCCGGGGCTTTGGATCAGAGCTGCACTGTCTAAAAGGGCAGGTTGTGCTGCTGGAGCTAAGGGGAAGAGGACAGCACTACATCCTGAGATGTCTGTTCATCACTAACCTGGAGGGTATTGTAGTAGCAATGGCCTCCCCATTAAAATAGCCAGGAAATGCACATAGAATTAAGTGGTCCAAGAGATTATCATTCCTTTTTAAATAACGAACAGTTCTTACATCTTCTTTGGGATTTCATGCTTGGTTTGAAATGAGATGGGAATTTGAGCAATCATTTAATTTCAGTATTATTATTTTAAGGATATATACAAAGGGTTAGCTAGTTTTATTAGGTGATAGTTTCAAAAGTGGGGCTGCACTTTAAGCTAACATACTCAGTATGAAGCAGTTTGTTAGACAATATGTCGGTGTGTCTGGAGACATAAATGTTAGCTTCAGAATTGTAAGTAAAATGAAAATAAATTAAATGAGATAGCTTTATTGCCCTGCTGTAGTGTGAAAGATGATTTTATATTCATTTTTACTGAGTTAGTTTTTCAAAATGATGTTGCTGACATTTATTGAAAAGAAAACAGTTTATGCTATTTCTCCTACATCTTCTGATTTGGGTGATATTTTAGTGTGTTCTAGTTACTGCAACTTCAAATTAACAACTTCTTCAATTAAGTTTGTGTTTTTTTGTTTTTTGTTTTGTTTTGTCTTGTTTTTGGTGATCAAACTCAGGGGCTTACGTTTGCTAGGCAAGTGCTCTACCACTGAGCTAAATCCCAAACCCCTGAGTTAGTTTTTAAATAAGACATAAATTATCTATTTATTTGATAAGAGAAGTGGTACACATCTATAATCCCAGCACTTGAGAGACTGAGGCAGGAGGATTGCAAGTCTGAGGCCAGCCTGGCCCACACAACAAGACCTTGTCTCAAAAAAACAAACAAACAAAAAATTGTTTTCTCCAGTTCTTTGAAGAATGCTGTTGGTATTTTGATTACAATTGCATTAAATCTATATATCAGTTTTGGAAATGTGGGCATTTTGACAGTATTGGTTCTGCCTATACAGGAATAAGGGACGTTTTTCAATTTTCTGATGTCCTCTTCAGTGTTCTTTTTCACCACCAACAGAGGACTAGCATCTATAATATATGGAGAACTTAAAAAAATTAGACCCTCCAAAATAAAAGACACAATCAAAAAATGAATAGACACTTCTCGGAAGAAGTACAAGTGGCCAATGAATACATGCAAAAATGTGCAACATCTCTGGCCACTGGAGAAATGCAAATTAAAACAACTATGAAGTTCTAACTTACTCCTGAGAGAATGTCTATCATTAAGAAATAAAAAAAAAAATTCTGCAGAGGGTGTGGGGAAAAAGGGACTCTTCTACATTGTTGGGAAGAATGTAAATTGGTACGACCACTATGAACATCAATATGGAAATTCCTCAAAAAAACTAAAACTAGAAATTCCATTTCACTGAACTGTTCCCCTTCAGAGTGTCATACAGCTAAGAGTTAAAGACATCACATTATTGTGATACATGCTTGTCAAGTTATGTCAGAAGGTGAATAATGGTATCTTCTTATGGTTTTAGTTTGCATTTCTCTGAAGATTAGAGTGAACTTATTGATCATTTGTATATATTATTTTTGAAGTGTCTCCTCTTTCTGTCCATTTTTAATGGAATTATTGTTTGTGATTTGTGTTTGTCCGGTATGTCTTTTCTGCTCTTTTATTTTTAACTTGTTTCTTTGAATTTAAATGATATATTTTATAGACAGCATGTATCATCTATGTTTACTACTTACTTTTTTTTCTGGCTTTTTGAGTTTAATTAAGCATTTTTACTATTTTCTTACTATGTTTTATTTTTAGCTTGTTAGCAGTTTTTCAGGGTGCACAATATACACTATAACGTATTGCTGGCAACCTTCATACATTATTATTTATCTTCATGTATAAAGTAAGCACTTTAAAGCAAGGAGCTTCTATTCTGCCTTCTTTCTTTTATGTTATTATTGTTGTGCATTTTACTTCTATATACCTTACAAATCCAGGGTAGTTTGGTATTTTGCTTTATGAAGAAAATTATCTTATTAGAATGTTTTTATACTGGGCAAACAGCACTGGCCTGTAATCCAGTCTTCTTGGGAGGTTAAAACAGGAGGATCAAAAGTTTGAGGCTAGCCTGGGCAACTTAATGAGACACTGTTTCAAAATAAAATAAATATAAAAAAGGGCTGGGGTGTATCCTAGTGGTAGAATGCCCTTGGATCCCTCCCTAGCACCTCACAAAAATTACAGACTGGGTAATTTATAAATTGCAAAATTGAGTTTCTTATAGTTTTGTAGGGAAGTCCAACATGCAGGCATCTTCAGGTTCAGTGACTGATGAGGGCTGCTCTCGGGTCCTCAGGAGGGGAGGAATGTTTTGTTCTCACATAGTAGAACAGCCATAGGGTGAGAAGACCAAAGGCTGTAGTAACCCTCTTTTACAAGGATCTTACTTCCACCCATGAGAGAGGAGCCCTCATGACCTAAAGACTTCTTTAAGGCCCCGTTTTTAATACTATCACATTGGCAACACCAGAGTTTTGGAGGGGATACATTTGAACCATATCATATTGTTATTCCTTAGATGTAAAATATCTCCCTAAAACTTATGTGTTCAGAGCTGGAGCTTTTGGAAGGTGATTGGATCATGAGGACAATATATTCATTAGTGCTTTAATACATTGATGAGTTCATAGCTGAATGTGGTGGTAAGAGGTGGGACCTGGTTGAAGGTAGGTCACTGGAGTGTGAACTAGAAAGGTGTATTCTTGCCCTCAGTTCCTCCCTTCTTACTCTCTCTCCTTCCCAGTTGCCGTGGGTTGAGCAGCTGTCCTTGACCACACCCTTCCTCCATGTTGTTTCTGCCTTGGAGACAGCTGACAGTGCATTGACTAAATCCTCTATAACCACAAGCCACCCTCCTCGCATTGCTGGTGTTAGGGTATTTTGTTCCAGTGACAGAAAAATGAGTAGTACACATATGTATTTATATATTTATCATTTCTAGCCCTCTTTATTCTTTAAATGCACTTTTGTTCTATCTAGTGTCATTTTCTTTTCCCTAAAACATTTCTTAATATTTTTATGTAGTGTAGAATCCATGCTAGAATGGATTCTATAACCTTTGTTTACTTGAACAAGTGGTTATTTCATCTTTGTTCTTGAAATATATATATAACCCTAGATATACAATTTGAGGTTGATAGTTTTTCCTCTCAGAATTTTGAAAATAGTGTTCCATTGTCTCTTGAACTCAACTAACAATAAAATATAGAGAAGTAAGAAGTCATCTGGATTCCCATCTGCAACATATAGAGAATTCACACCATTTGTTTGTTCACTGACCTAAATTATACATGTCAAGACAGAAAGGTAAAAAAAAAAGGTTAAAATAAAAACACTTTTGTGAATATAAAATATAGAAAATATCTGGAAATTTGAGGATCTAGGATTTAATTTATATATCAGTCTTTGATAGTACTGAAATTATACAATATTTATTTAATAATTCTCTCAACTTTAGTTTTCTCATTTATAAAATGGGAAGGATAATTGTTACCTCACAGGATGAGTATAAAGATTGGGATATTAGAAATAAGTTCTTAGAAGTATGCTTGTCTCATTCTAAGTGCTCAGTAAATATTCACTATCATGCTGATGTTGGTAGTATTTACCATACCAAGGGATGGTGATGCTACAATTACTGGTTTTTATTCTTTTAAAATTAGTAATGGCTTCCTGTCCTAAGACTGGCAATTTAGCTAGAAAGGGCTAACTACTAACGCAGTGCTGGATAATTAAATTGTATATATCTCTGTAATTCTTATACATTGTACTACATAGTTATTGATCTATAAATTATTTAATAATATATTATACTGACATTATGCAATATTTGAGGAGGAAAGAATATATGTTAAGGAAATAGTTATGTTGCCTTCACTCTTTGGTATGTGGAAAGAAAGGAATGGCCCTTTTACCTGCAGGAAAGGGGCCAGGATTCTTAATAGAAGTCTTCAAATTATTTGAATAGCTTTCATTTAAAAAAAACTCAAGGGGATTAAAATGAAATTCAACTTTTGATACTTGAAAGATCTCACCAAGCCAAAAAAAAAAAAAGATTCATGTAAAACTTAAATTCACACAGTTGAGAATAATTACCTAAATTTAGTTTGTGAAATACATAAAATAAGCTGTATAATATCCAAAGTGCTCTTTAGAAAGATGGGTTCATGTTGAAATTAAAAAAAAAAACAGAAGGGAAGTTTATAAAGTTATTTTCTTTTTAAATTCAGGTTGGCTTCTTGTTGTTTCTTTGGTATAGGTTAAAAAAATTCTCTTTATAAAGGAGGAAATTTACATTGAATTTAATCTTCACTATGAATAAACTCTGGCATTTTTGTTTTGAAAATTCTGATGCTCTTTTCAAGCACTAGCAAAAAGGCACATTTTTACAGAATGTTTTACTATTAACAAAAGAGTTCTTCGATTGAGAGTGACTTAATGTTGTCTCTGTGGTTCATGACTGTGACATTATTCGTCTCTTCAGTGCACATAGAATGTCAAACAAAATAAAACTACTGTTGACGGTCGTTTGTGTTGAAAAGAGAAAGAACCAGAGGAAAGGAACTCAGGATCAAATAGTTTTTAGGTTAGCCTTTGACCACAGGAAATACATAGGCTCTTTGGAGATCAGTGTGAGACAGGACTAGCTCTTGATTTCAGAATACACTTTGGCTCCATTTTCTCCCAACTGACATGGAAAAGCCTTGGTATATATAGAAACCATGTTCCTTCTACCATTATTTAACATCCCCATTATACTTTTTAACCCTGTATATTTTTATTACTTAAAACATTTAGATATTCTCTTTATACTTGTTTTTGTACTTTACTAATTATATCTTTGTTTGGCCTCTTTTTTCAACAATAGGAATATACTTTTTGAGAGGAACTACAGAACGGAGGCCTATTAGAATAGTTTCAGTGCTTGCAGAGCACTTCTGGATGATTGAAGAATGATTTAATAAGGTTTTATTGTGAGATTTAGCTTTCGAAATATTTTGACTGGATAGATGACTTTAGGAATATAAAGACATTTGGTTTTTGTTTATGAAAATGTCTTCAATACAGAAAAAAGTAGTGTTCTAAAATTAAAGACTGCTGTTTTGTTCTGTGTCAGAGGGTTGTCATCTTAAATTTCACTGGTATTTCTGGAAGGGCTGTAGCTTTTAAATTTTTGCTTATTTCACTTACCTAACCATAGTTCTGAAAGTACTAAGCATTAATATATGTTTATTTCACAGAAGCCTTAAATTCATAGATGAGGTAGCTGCACCCACATCTTCCTTTTGCTTTGGGTACCTAACAAAATGAAGTATTCCCAGGATGTGTATATGGTGGAAATATGCATGAAATGTACTTTCAGAAAACCTCGTCCATGTAAATTAACCAAGGATATGATTAATTAATAATTTGATTCTTCCATTATCGCTCATTTATTTCAGTTCTGAGAGTTGGATATTAAATAGAAATTCTCATGATAAACCTGAATTCTTGAAACTGCTCTGTAAAAACAAGTATATTAAAATGAGATGAAACAGAGCTCAATGCTTATTTATATTATCTCTTTTGCACATGATAATTCAAATGGGAAAACAAAATAACTGATGTTTTCCTGGCTACGTTTCTTGGTGCATTTTCAGTTTCTGGCCTGCCCACCACATACCAGCCAGGCCCCTGCAGCTCCCACTCACTTGGGCAGTCAAATGACTCTGAAACACAGTTTTCTTTTGTGCCAAGCTCTTCTGGATGACTTTTAACTGTAATCTCGAAGGTTTGGAGAAAGGAAATAGAAGTAGAAGCGAGGAGTAATGCCAAATTCTTTTAAACGTGTGTTGTTTATTTTGAAATCATATGCTTAGGCACCACACATGAACACGCAAAGCAGAAAAGTCTCAATAATTCTCCCAGTTAAATGTTCATGCCACCAGGGCAGGGTTTTGCCAATATTTTTAGAATAACACCTTGTAGTATTTAATTTCATTTATTCTAACCTCTTCATTCCAAGTCTCCATGGATTTAATGGGTCGGTTTCTGTTATTAAAAGTCATTTTGTAAACCTTTTTACATCAGTTTCCTAAGCCTTTTAGGATTCAGAAAGGAAGAATATGTTCACTTCAAGATACTTACTTTATGGAGTATAAATATACAAAAAATAAGAAACTTTTCTGTGTTCTGAATCTATTTTTCTTCTAAAAACTACAGTACTTTTATCTGCACCTCAAGAATGAAGACAGTAATTTTCTAAACAATGAGCTCTCCACTTCCCAAATCAGTTAACATTAAGCAAGTATTTTTAGTATTTAGGAACAGGCCCAGTAGAAAGAAAAAGATTTTGTCACAATGTTAGTTGTACCATTATCTTTAATCAGAACTATCTTAATAGACACAACTATGAATAAAACATCCAGCTCAGTTACTGAAAAAGGAGGAGGATGGGAGTTAGGAGACATGAGTCTAGTTCAGCTACTGACTGATGTGAGGCACAGCCATCGGCCTCAGCTGATTCTCTTAAGAGACTGGTGCACCTCTTCTTGTGGAATGCCGTCATCTGTGTTCAGCATGTACTCGCTACTCTTGGGCTTCTGTTTGGAGTGGGAGTCCCATTCCTTGTCTGCATTTCATCTGTAGCCGGTGCGGTGCTTTCAGAGATGACTAGACATTCAATAGAAAAATCGTCCCCTCAAAACCATATTCTTTTGTCCCAGTAGGCATTCTTGGAGGAGAAGCCTTGTGTTTCTTGTTGGTCTCCAATCTTTGTTGTTTATACACACTAACAGTAAAATTATTTTGTTTGAGCATAGGCAACAGGCGAACGCTATGAATTTTTTATATGAAATCATAAAAGTATGAAATAAAGTCACTTTTTATAGAACTCAGGGCATTCACAATGAGATATATCCCTAAGTCTTCTTTTTAAATTTTGAGACAGGGTCTTGCTAATTCACCATGTTGCCCAGGCTGAACTGAAACTTAAGATCCTCCTACTGCAGCATCTGAGAGTGTTGGGATTACAGACATGCCCCACCATGCCTGGCTAGTAAATATTATTGTAAATAGTATTTCATTAACAGCATAGACATCTATTTAGTCTTACTCAAATATTGTAAATAATATTTACAATATTATTTTTAATTGTAAGGCGTGTAGCTAAATATGTTTATATATTTAGTGATTCAAAAATCTAATTCCTAGTACAGTTTATTATATCATTATTAAATTTAAAAATGTACTCCTTCAGCTGACATTTCTTTATCAATCATAGTATATTGAATTGTCAGTATTTTTAGCTACAAATATTGAAGTTCCTGTAGTCCAAAGAACACTTTGCTAAATTAAAGACATTCTTCCAGTATTTTCATATTGTAAAATAATAAATACTTCAGCAGAAATATTTTCACAAATACTGCTTTTGTGCCTTGGTTGGAGGTAGTTTTCTTAGACAATTATTTTTATAAAGTCAGTTTTGTCAAAATTTAATTTTGAGTGTTTTATCAAATGTCAATTGTACAATATCTCAAATTAATTTTAATTTCATATGGAAGATAACATTATCTATTAGATGAAATAAATTAGACACACATGTTTAAATACTGCATTGTTTCTTTGGTGTGAGAAACTGAAAGTGTAAATATGGACCAAAATGTATTTTATTGGGAAAGAGAAGAAGTTGTTGAAATGAGAAGAGGAACAAGGGAGGGAGAGGGGAAAGGAATGGAAGGATAAGAGGAAAAAGGATAGCAGGAAAAAATGGAAACAAAGCTTTTGTAAATAAGGAGGGAGGAAGTGTTGGAGGGAGGGAAGGGGAATGGAAAAAAAGAAGCAGCAAGATGAATCATGTACTGGTACACATTCCCTATGATGAATGTTATTACTAGGTATGTCTAAAATGTACCATTAAAATTTAAAAAAAATTATCTATTAGAAAATAAGACTGCAGTTAAAAGATTCTTCCATAAGCCAACACAGACCTAAACACAGATAATTTAAAAATTAATTCTTCAAGTCTATTGGTCTTTCTTAATTCATTTTATTGAATTATTTCCTTGCTCTTGTCTATATTTCTATTCCAGCTTATTTTCAGTAATTGCAATTGACCCAAAACTTCAAAATTTAACACTTTTGGGATTTCCATTTATTGAAAAGTTTGAAAATACATTTTAAAGTGTTTTCAAAAGATATACATTAAAATTTAGAGAATTCGTTCATTAATACACAGGCATACATACATTTATAAATTTTGTCAACTACATCTATTCTGACTAGAACAATATTGAAACTAGCAACTAGTATGGATGCAATTTGAATTATAATTCATCTCAATCACTTTCAAGTGCATTTATTAAGAATATTTTTTAAATTTCCAAAGCTGTGCTATAGCAAATTTATGTTCACATTATCACAACAGAAGTAAATCACTTTTAATTAATGATTAACTTTTAACTATACTTACATTAGTAGTTACTGTATTTTACCTGCTGCTCCTTTAAAAGAATGAGCTTCTAAAAGCTTTGTTTTGAATATATAAATTAGATTTTAGAATTCAAATCATTCAGGAAATTAAATTTAACTGATTCTTTTTTTTAACTGATTCTTAAGGCTGTCTTATTTTGCAATAAAATAATCTAAAGAAATGGTGTCAATGTATTAGTCTTTTCATTCATTAGTATATATGTATTATTCATAATACCAAATGTCAGGGACTACAAATACAGCTTTTGACAATGTATGTAAAATGTGTTTAAACTCAACCTAGATCTACCTAGAAATTCACTATACTAGAGATTCACCAATTACATTTTATGTTAGGCAGATTTAAAAATAGAAATTTTGCTTTAGAATGTATGAGTTATATAATGTTAACATTGTTGTAAATCCCCAATGAAATGACCTTCATCCAAACTCTGTTTTGGTTCCAGTAGATGAGGAATCAACTGAGCTGGTTTCATCTCTATGGAGATATTAAAATTAGATTCCCTGAATTGCCTCTTCCCTTATTTTATTATACCTCCTTGGAATGTTTTTCTGCCTCCGATATTTAATTTCTTTTCTTTTCTTTCTTTGTTTGGTAGTAGCCTCAGAGCAGAAGTGAGGCTGGAATCCTCTGGGAACCGTGCTAGCTTGGCTTATGCATGTAAGAATAAGGTTATTTCTAGACGACATTTTAGGACTTTGAAATCACTGTGATTTGGATTAAGGTTTTGTTAGGGTGTCAAAAAGGATCTTTAGCATAAATGTCCGGGAGAGGTAAAAGTCTGTTGCATAATATGGACAACTTCTGATACCAGGGTACACCAGAAGAGTACTGCCAAACGTGTGGGACGTTTGAGTATCTTCATATACTGTCTTACTAGAAATTGACTTATTACTTGTATCAGGTGGGAAGGAAACTAATGCTTAGTCACCATTTTGTGTCAGGTTTTCATGCTTTGTCTTACACATTAATCCTGGAAGGTAATATAGATCAGTAAATTTATTACGTATCTTGTTCTACATTTATGAGTCATATATATTAAGTAGGCAAGTTAAGATTTGAACGCATCTCTTTTGTTCTTCAAGGCATGTGTGAATGTACTATGCCAACTGGATCCTCCATTGGTCCCCTTAGAATCAGATTTCCCCTATTTATAGCTGACCTGCTGAAGCCCATGAGAAATCCAAACCCAAGTATACTAGTCACTTTCCCATTTTGGAGACAAAATACCTGACACCCATAATTTAAGGAGGAAAGGTTTATTTTTGGTTCAGAGTTTTCAGTCCATGGTCACTTGGCTGAAATAGCATGGCAGAAGGGCATGACAGAGGAAAACTGATCACATCCTGGAAGCCAGCAAGCAGAGAGAAGAGAAACCAGGGACAAGATTACATCCTTCCCGGTCATGCCCCTAGTTACTGTCCTCTTCCAATCAGGTCTCACCTCCAAACAGCACATTTAGCTATACAATTATCAGCTGTGGTGGTCCCATGTCCATTTACATTCCAAAAGCCCTACCTCTGAATACTTGAGACTTTTGGGGTACATTTGAGATCTAAACCATAACACCAGGAAAGAATAGTGAACCTAGAAAGACTTTCTGTACCAGCTGCCTAGGGCCAATAAAACTGAGGTTGTTATTTGTAGTGACTATTAAGAAATTTGGAACATTCTAATGAATAAATGCAAAATCTCACCACAAAAACAAAGGTTAAAAAGTCCAGTAGAGTAAACAAGACGATAGATCATGGTTGGACCTTCAATATTTTCTGAAATGTGAGCCATTCTGTGCTCCTATATAAAACTGGGTTTCCAAAATTTGTTAAACTCCCTACATAAACAAATTAAGACCTCCTCTTAATATTTAAGAAATTCCTTAGTGCTTTATCTGTTTCATACTACTTAACCAATTTTGGAATATTTAATCTTTCTTATTCTTTTTTGTTAGGAACAATGGTGCTTGACTTGTTATTAGGCTATGGCATTACCCATATATCCAAAGCCATATGCACTGCTTTGGATAATTTGATTAAAATATAGAAATTCTCCTATCCACATTTGAACAAAAAATTTCTTGCTTGTATTAAAGGTCATCTATGAAGCCATTAACTCTGCTTAAAGTCCTTACTACATTACCTGACTAATATAACAAATAGGATTACTATTTAATCTATTTGAGCATTTCATTTTTTCTCTGTTTTAAAATAAAATAATTGGGACTGGGGATTTAGCTCAGTGGTTAGAGTGGTTGGCTGGCAAGCACAAGGCCCTGAGTTTGATCCTCAGCAACCCCCCGCCAAAAAAAAAGAAAGAAAGAAAAGAAAAGAATTAGTCATGGTTGTATAAGTATTCATTTAAAAAGATAGTTTTAATTTAATTATGTAACGATAAAAAGTTGTCAGTCTGTTGAAATTTGTGCCTGCATATCTTGGATTAGTTACAGTTTGTGTTTAATCTCAAGATTTTTTTTCTAATACATAGTTTTGCTAGGTCTTTGCCTTTTCACAGTAACTTCAGATTTTTACAACTCTGACTTTAGTAATGAGAAATATTGCAGAATCATTTTCACATAAACCAACGAGTGAATCTCAACTAAGACATTTGTCTCAGAATTGAACATAATTAACAATTTATTTCTCTAAGATATTCATATGGCCCTTAAAAAGAACTTTCTTCAGGATGCTTATGGATATAGTAGTTGTTTTTGATGTAATATTTAGGAATTATTTCTAGACATCTTGTGATAAAATATGAAATATGTCAAATACTATTTTATAATGCAGCAGAATTTAAAGTTATACTTTATTTCAGCCTGAATTATGGTGAGGAACCACAAAAAGGAAGATTATATTACAAGAAATCATAAAGGTAAAACATTGGTAAAGCTTAAAAGGTAGTTAATAAATTGATTCATCCTGCATCTTTTTATTCAAACAGCATATTTTGAATTTCATCATTTCAAAAGCTTTACCAAAGACCCTGATAACACAAACCATATAAACTACATACAGTTTCTTGATTATTTTGCCTTGCAGCGAATGCTTTTTGTATATCTTGCCAAAAAATGATAACAATAAACCTACCCTAATGACCTTCCTTGCAATAATTTTTGCTTTCACTGTGATAGTTATTTAAATTAATCTATTTTGGCTAATCAAGGAACAGGATTTAACTACAGTAATACAAGATGACCCTCTTGAATGCACCAAGGAATGTTGAATTTATAAGAAGCAAAGCCAAACTTTAACATCTAAAGTACATTTGGGGTTAGGTGCTTGAGATAGGATATGATTTTTCGAGATTCAGTGATCAAAGACTGTGTATGATTCTTTTTTAATATATCACAATTGAACTTGGTAATTTAAAAAAAAATACTTTGAAAGCTTTGTTACCAGAAGCTTTTGAGGAGTAAAAATTAAGTTAATGCCATGAAGATTTCACCTTTAGTGAAATTACATTGCATGATAAGTGTCATATTATGGTCAATGTATACATTATAGTCCATAAATAAATTGATGTTATGTATGACAGTCTTCATAGTGGAAATTATTTTCTTATTTAACAAAAACAGTACTAGCATTATAGTTATGTTTTCTCATGTGCTATATAAATATATGTTTTGGCAATATTCTGATGGAATAATATATTTATAACAAATCACACAAGTTTAATGTTGCAATTTAAGTAAGGGTAATAATATTCTAGACACCTTTGGAATATATTCAAATCATAATTCCTACGATAGTAATTTACTGTGTCTGAACATAGTTTGAGTTCAATAAGTGTCTAGATTACCAAATATATCATTATCTAGATTGGCCACACACCAATTTTTCTAACATTTAGTGAATATTTGCTATGTGTAGAAAGAACGCTTTTAATTTCTTCATCTGCTGTGTCCTTTGATAATCAAAAATAATTTTAAGAGTTAATTAACCTCTTTAATTGGTAAGAAATGTGTATGAGTCAGTTTTCTTGTTGCTGTCACCCACAGTTTAAAGGAAGAGAGTTTTAATTTGGCTCAGTGTTGAAGGGATTCAGTCCATGGCCAGCTGAATCCAAGGCAGAAATATCATGGTGGAAACATGTGGCAGAGTGAAGTTACTCAGTGCATGGCAGCCAGGAAGCAGAGCAGGGGAACAGTGCCACAGAGGGATGTGTGAGGGATAGTACAGACTGTAGTAGCCAAGGTCATGCCTCTGCGGCTCCAACAGATACATGCAGAGCACACTTCACTTATCTGCTAGATTTTTCTTACTCAGTGAAGTTAACACATCAGGATTAATAGTTACATGAACCAAAGCGAGAGAGATTACTTGACCTGATGTGCCAACATACAATTGGTAGGAAGTAGAGGTGGAATGAATAAATATTATGTTTTGAAAAAGTGCCAGGCATTGTAGCTTGGATCTTAAATGCCTGCTTACTAAAGGTTTGGTCCTCAGCCTGTGGTGCTGCTGAAATGTTCTTCAAGAGCATCCCCCCACTCCCTCCCTGCCATTGCTCTCTTCTGGGCCACCAGGAGGTGAACAGGCCTCCTTCACCATATACTTCTCCCATGACATGCTGCCTCACCACAAGCGCAAAAGCAAAGGGGCCAAGTGGCCATGGACTGAAATATCTGAAACTATGACTCAAAATACATCATTCCTCCTTCCAAGTTGATTTTCACAGGTATTCTGTCAGAGTGATGGAAAGCTGGCTAACACAGCAGACATACAGAAGCCCTGTGCCTTTAGCAGCAGTGGTTCATGTTGTTGTTTCCATTATCTGCTGCCTTCCCAGGAACGATATCCTCCTCTTCTGGTCACAAGACCAGCAACACATGTGCAGATGTAAGTGTACGTGCACAGATTATTGGCATGAACTCGGCTGTGACATCTCTAAAGGTGTAGTGGGTTAAAATTTTGTTGCATGTATAGGACACATTTTATATATCACTCAGCCACTGATGGACATCTTGGTTGATTGCATATCTCAGTCATGAATAATGCTGCAGTAAAGAAGGGCAAGCAAGTATCTCTTCAAAATGATAGCCTTTGAATATGTACCCAGGAGATGGACAGCTGGATCATGTGATAGTTCTGTTTTCAGTATCTTGAGGAACCATGCTGTTTTTCATAATAGCTGTGCTAATTTACATTCCTACTGACAGTGCATAAGAGTTTCCCTTTCTAAGCATCCTCATTGGCATTTCTTTCTACACATTTCCAAATACTTAAAAGAAGAGGATTTGAAGGTTCCCAACACATAGAAATGGTGCTATTTGTCAATATGGAACATCAATTACCCTGATTTGATTATTATACCTTATATACATTTATCAAGTTATAATACTGTGTCCAATAAATAATTACAAGTATGTCGCTTCAAATGGAAAAATCTTTAAAAATATTCTCCACAGGAAAAAATGGTAAGTAGGTGAGGTGATGAATATGTTAGTTTGCTAATCATTCTACAGTGAATACATGTACCAAAACATCACATCGTACCTCATAAATATACAATTATGTACCAATTAAAATGACTTTTTTGGTTAAAATGCTACTTTCTCTTCAATGATACTATTATAGTCATGATAAAAGATGGCTAGATGTGAGAAGATTATCCATTAGATTAATACTACCTTGACTACATCCTCAAAAGAAGTCTGAGCAAAGTATAACAATCTGAAACAGAGAGAATATGCTCTTTCTCATAGATGGTACTTCTTACCCCAAAACAGATGGGAAAATTTCTGGAGCTATGTAGCTATTCATGGTAGGGACTTCCTGGAGTGGCAGTCAGATTGCAGCCCAAACTAGATTTCTGCTCAGTTACACTCACAGTTCATTGTCCATGCTTTAGTCATGAACCATACCGAGAATCACCATGGCTAAGAAATATAGTTTTTTACTGTTGTGTGCAATTTAGATAGGGAGTTCACTTAATTTGAGATGAGTGAATGTTTGGAGAACAATTTGCAGTCGTGGACTCACTATTGACTATATCTCTTTATCAAAGGAAAAAAACTTTACCTAATTATATATTCACCTTTGCATACTAATAAAAAGATTATTGGAAAGTCTTAGACAGACTTCACTGATAACCTTTAATGTCAGTTATGTTGAGGATGAAAAAAATAAAATGAGCCGCTCTTTTTAGCTTGGAAATGTTAAAGTGCCAGTTGCTCTTTAACTTATTCTGATCCATAAATCTTTTTAGTCTGTAGTTCTTACCTATTAAAAGGATGAGGTTCTAGACTTAAGGAGGTTATTATAATTGAGTGAGGTCTACTTGGATATTATAGGTCATGTTTTGTGATGCACGTAATTTGAGTACATCAAGAGAATGTCATTACATTTGATTAGACTGCCTGAGACCTCACTTCAAAAAGAAATATCACAAGAAGACTTGAATTATTTTATAAGCGGTGGACAAATGTTAACAGCAGATTTTGATTAACAATATAGTTATTTTTAAATGTACTGAAAGTATATCCCATCCTATTGTAAGTGTAGAAGGTAATCTTTCAATGTTCCATAGTTTTATGTCAATTTATTAGGTGCTCAATTTTATTTTAAAATATGAGAATGTAAAACCAACAACTGTGAAAGGTCTTTTGTCCTTATTGATTCAAAAATACGTTATGAAATAAGACAATAACAGATTAAAAAGTGAACAAAAGGATAAATAAAAATGGGGCCAGAAACATAAAAATAATTCTCATTAATTAAATGCATATAAGATACAGAATGATGTACTATTGTTAAACATATGCTAAAAATAAAAATATCTGTATTTCAAATATTCCACTAGAATCTTAATTTTTGACCAAAAATATTAAGGCACATGGTGTGCAGATTTCTCATAAAACTCTAGAAAAGCAACTTCTGAAACTTTAGGTCAAAAATCTTAGGTTAAGAATAAGTACTTGAAAATATGTTCAGCATCTTCAGACATTGGAGGAGTTCAAATCAAAGTACTCCATAAAGAACGTCTATAAGCACAAACTCAAAAAACAAATGCTGAAGAGGTTGTGGAACCTTTCTACATTGTGGGTGGAATGTACACTAGTACAACCACACTATGGGAGTCAGTGTGGAGATTCCTAAAAAAACTAGAAATAGAAATGCAATCTGACCCAGCTGTATCTTCTGAGTACCATCTCAAAAGAGTAAAGTCATCATATGATAGTAATACACACACAAACCATGTTTATAATAGCACAATTCACAATAGCATGGTTTCTCTTATATAAGAAGCCCAAAATATAAATACAGAGCAAAATAAAAGGTAGATAATAGGACATGGGGAGATAGATTTTTTACAAAAGGGAAGGGAACTAAGACATGGAGGGAGGCCATTGGTGAGGGGAGGAGAAAGGGATGAAAAACGAAGATGTATTAAGTACGTGTACCAACTCCACATGAGGAATATAATAATTATGTACTGCAAACACATACTAAAAAAATAAAAAATTAAAGAAATTAAAGAAATGGCCAAGTGCTCATCATCAAATTAATAGATAAGGAAATATGATATAGCTATATAAGGAATAATACTCAGCCATAAAGAAGGATAAATTGGAATCATTTGTAGGAAAATGGATGGATTGTGAAACAATGATACTAAGTAAATTCACCAGACAGAAGGTTAAATATTGCATAGCTCCTGTAGTATGCAATACATAATATGTTATTTCAAAGTATAAATAAATAACAAAATAAAAGAGAGATGGGAGGAAAGAGGAAAGTGGAGATAAGTCAGAGATCTGGGGAAAGAGGAAGAGTAAAAGGTGGGGGAGCAAGGAGTAAAATGACCAAGATATGATACATATATATACACACATATATATATATATATTTACCCAAGATAAATACAATTTACTAATAAAAATCTTAGATTAAGGAAATGCTGCCTTTAGTTACAAATGTTAAATCTTGCTAAACTTTCTTCCATATGGAAATTATAACCTATAATTTAAGACAGTTTTCAGAATTTATCAAAATTCAGCCTTTTTGTTAAGAATAGGAGCCGTACTTGTACTTCTTGGTATATATAAATATTCCTTCGGAAACTATTGCAGTGTTATTTTGAGTGCCTTTTCCTCATAAAGATTTGTCTTTCTGGTACTGTTTTTTCCTAAAACTTCTTCTGCCTGCAGCTCGGCAGCCGCCGCTGCCCTGCATGGCTTCCGGTAACTCAGCGCAGCTCTGCATTTCCTTCAGATCTGCCCGTTCTCAGCTTGCATCTCTTCCTTATTTTTAAAGACAACTCGTGTCTTGTATATATGATTATCACAAAGATTATCTCAATTAATCTTTATAATTTCCCTATTTTCTGTTGTCCATGTTCAATGTCAGGTTTTAAAGTTATATTTTCAAAGGATGCCACAATGGAAACTTCTATTGTGAGAATAAAAGCTTTTTAGTTAGGGAAAATATCATAATTTACTGTTTTATTTGGGTAGCACTCATTACTAAAACAGTTGTTTCAGTTAACCTTGAGAATAAGATAGTTTTATTTATATTAATTAATTAAATAATTAGATACAGGGCGTTACTATGTAGTCCGGGTCAGCTTTGAATTTGTGATCCTTCTGCCTCGTTGTCCCACATATTGGGATAATAGACCTATCACCACACTTGGCCAAGATAGCTTTTTAAAAAACTGTTTTAAGTTTTATTAAACAGCTAACAAAGAAAAATGATCCAATTATTAAAAATTATAATAACAGTATATAATTCCTTACAAATTAACCACTAATATCTACCAGGCAACCTAACTTTGTTGTCTCTAAAATGTTCATGCTCTTGAGAAAGCTTTCTTCTACTTGGATTGGGATTTTTCTGAGCCCTTTGGTGTTAGTTTTTTCATTGTCTTTTTTTTAAATTTTATTTTAATGGTACATTTTAGATGTACATAGTGATAACATTCATCACAGGGGATTTGTACCTGTACATGATATATCTTGTTGCTTCTTTTTTTCCCATTCCCCTCCCCTCACCCCCTCCTCTCTATTTACAAAACTTTTGTTTCCATTTTTTCCTTCCATTTCTTATTTCTCTTGTCCCTCTGTTGCTTTCTCCCTCCCTTGTTCCTTTTCCACTGGTCATTTAAGAGATGCAAATTAAAACAACCCTGAGATGCCACCTCACTCATTGCCTTTTTATATGTACTTTTTGGACTGACTCATTCCTCCCACATAGCAGATCCTACAGTTTTTAACATGTATATCTTGGATTATTTTTGACACTTTCCTCCTGTTTTGTAAATTTTGTATCAGGGAGAATGAATGAAAAAGAATCAGTGGACTTTTGATTAGCTTCCCACACTACTGTGATAATGTGCTTGGATAAAAATAAAATCTAGTCAGTTTTTAAAAAAACTCTGTGTCCCTTTTAGAATTATGTTACCTTTCTTTGATAAGAACTCTTTTGCAGTTTTAAGCTTGTACATTTCATTGTTTTTCTTCTTTCTTCCTAATATTTTGTTTCTTGGAAGATTGAATACGTAATAGCCTCTGTATCAGGGCCCGGGATTCAGAAAAGGGCTGCGCTAAAGGAAGAAAGTTGCTCTTTTAGGGAACATTAACATGGGGAGGGTACCTTAAAATTTAGGGAGATAAACAAGTGTGATTGTATGGGGGGAGGAGTGTGTGAAGCTGTCTGTGATCTATGAACTTGCTTTACCTGGGAGCTACCACTTAGGCGCATCCCCGCCGTGGTTGGGACGGGGGGATCTTGTTATGTAGACTGCTAGAGTGATGATTTTTGTTGAAAGAAATAGATTTTATGTAACAGGATGGTTATATATCCTTGGCTAAAGGTTTGCAGATAGTAAGTAAACCCTGGTCTATGGATTTATAAGGCAAGAGAATGCCCATAAACCACAAATCACTTTGGGGGCTTCTAATAAAGATGTTTTGTAATTTCAAAACTCTCTTCTATGGTAGTAATAACCTACAAAATCTCTTTTGCTCTTCCCCTATGATTTTGGGCCAGGGAACTCATGACCAAAGCAAAAGTAGGAATCTGGGGAGTCAGATGCGACATCCCTGTCTTTTTTTTTTTTTTAATCTAAGCCTCTTTATCACTGTCAAAATATTGGTAAAGGTTGACATGGTCTAAGAGCTCTGATTTATGGTCTTGGATTCTACAACTGAAATTATAGGTTAGATCAGATTACTTCCTTTTTCCCTTTTATGTTAGCCTCCTAGGTTATTTCCTTTCTATGGATACCCCTGATATGATCAAGAGTGAGAGAAGATTTTGAAAATTCATGGTTAAAGACCTTGATGAGATGACCTACAGATATACTTTTTACAGTCTCTCATAACTTCTCTTCACAAGAGTATTTACAGAAAAAGAGACAAAATTTGAACCTCTTTGAAAGCAGAACTTAAAAATTTGCCAAATATGGGATAATTGGGTCAAAGCTAATGGAATTGGGCAACCAGAATGTGCTATATCTTTTGAGTTGTCCTCGTCCTGTTTCATGGCTAAGAAAGTGAGGGAATGAACTAAACAAAAAATTAGGCTTTTCTATTTGGACAGCACGGTAGTTCTTAAATTCCCTACTGTATAGTTCAACTCACAGAAAATAATTTAGGAGCAAGCAGCATATGGAAAACTTTGCAGGGAGGTGTGGTAAGAAAGAACTTCATATCTTTAGTAGCAGAGAATTTGAAGATTGTTATTTTGCATTTATCTACTTTGTATAATCAGACTATCAGAGAACCTACTAATGCGAATGGGAAGATTCCACACATAAGTTCAGTGAAAATAGGTTGGATGAAAACCTAAGAGATTTCTTCATGGGTTTGTTTATATCAGCATTCCCTCCTCCCTTAAATGTAAGGTGAGAGACAGGTGGATAATAGGACTGTGTGTGTAGAAAGGTAGAGAATGATACAGGTTAAATTCTGACTGACTACATTTGCATTTGAAATGAACAAACAAAGCAAAATTACACATAAGAAACAAAACCACTAAAGAACCAAACAGACACGACACAAAATAGCATTGCTGAACAGCATTGTGCATTTCTCTCTCCCCCATCACACCTTAAATGTTACCATTTACATGAAAAATAATATTGTGGTAGTATTTTGCTTTTATCTAATTGGGATTGTCCCTGCATACTTTTGCTGTGTTTTGTGTTTTTTCATCGTGAAATGGTTCTTTTTTGGACAGACTTCCTCTTTGGATGTTGATCTTTTTCTTGTTGATTTATCAAAACTGATATTTACTTAAGGTAGAATATTCTCCACTCTGACATAAATATTACAAATATTGCTTAAGTGTTAATAATTTGCCTTTTGGTCTCAGATATTTTAAATTATAATATAGTTAAGTTTGTTAGTGTTAGTACTTACAGCATTTGATTTTTGTTTCTCATATTTAAAGTTACCTTCACTCAGTATTACTATGGTCTTATTTTGTCATATTTTGTCTTTGTCTTTTAGAAAGAAATAAAAGTTTTAGGAGGTCAATTTAGTAATATCTTTTAACATTTAAAATGTGTATTAATTAAATTTTCTTTGAAATATCAAATACTTTTTTTTCTAGGTTCTGGGTGTGTATACTTGGGGTGTATCTCATGAAATTTATGAAAGTAGGGAGAAGGAAAATGAAATTATATTTCGCCAATAAGAGATTTTTTTATATTGTGTCACAGGGTGATAATGCTTTGCACAAAAAAGCTGCTGGGAAAGTTGGAGAATTTCATGCTATTGTGGTAGGTTTATAATTGTAAAAAATGGTGATGAGAACTAGTCTTAATGAGAAAGACGTTTTAGGAAAAGCTTGAGGGAGGTAAGGGAGTGCGCCATGGAAAGAGCCTCCAGCAATGTACAGCCAGTGACAGGGACTTCCTGACCCAGGAACATACATGGGTCATTCTGGGAACAGCAAGAAGGTTGATGCAGCCCCCTGATGTGGGCCCAGGAGGATGTCTCTTGGGGATGGGGCTGGCTGAGCAAGCTTATCAGAACATACATAGCACTGCGGCCCACTGCGAGGACTTTGATTTTTATTCTGAATGAAGTAAGAACTTTGACTAGATTGTACGCAATCAAGTGACAGATCTGGTTGATATTTTTAAAGGATTACTGGCTACTATTTTGGGTAGAGATTGTAAGGGAAAGGAAACAAGTTATAATATGATCTCATGTGTTTAACCAAATATGTAAGCAGGAATGCATTCTTTTTTCCATCTGTATTAAAATACATGAATATATGTGCATAGAAAAATTTCTTGAAAGACAAGTGACTGATGCTGTTTGTTGGAAATCATACTTTTGTTAGACCTGAAGTTTTTTTTTTTATGGTGTAGACACTTACCTTGGAAGGCGAGGTTATTATTAATACAAAAATGTAGAGTCAATTTGAAATGATGCTGGAACAAAGAAATTCAGTGACGTATTTTTGACTTATTTGGAATATATATGCCTCTAATTTTATTCATGCTGAAGAGTTAGTAAATTTTCTAGAGCGAATTCTAGCAGTTTGTTTCCATTAGGACAATTTGTTCTTATATACCTAGAAGTCAAGTCACTTTTAGAAAAAAAAAAGTAAAAGGTACACAAACAAGGAGTCAACAAACTATATTGTGTTCTCTTAAGGAGAGAAACATCGTAGTTGTTCTCATTTTATTAACTTATAATAATCATGATATCTAAAACTTCTTTAGAACTTTCAACATGGCAGGAATTATGGTCTTTGCCTTATTTACATCATCTTGTTTAATTCTCACAGTAACCCTAAGAGATAGGTAATATTACCACCATTACAAAAATAGGAGATGAGGTTGAGAGAGGCGAACCTTAGCAACGGCAACTGGGTGATAATATTGTCTGAAGGTTGGCTGCTTTCGAGACATAAATGCCTAAACCATGACCTTATGATCAACAGTTTCATATGAATCAATTCTTCACATTTTTTTCTTCGCATTTTTATGTAAATCAATATCTTTCATTATATATTGAACACAAATACTTAAACATGTTATTAAAATTGACTTTAAGAAATTATTGTCTTTGTCAAATTAAAGAGTTTACTCCTTCCTAACAATTCCCATATGGAGTTAATAAAAATAAACTTGATTTCGTTGCTCTTTTATTTTTATTTCCTACTCCTGCTCCTGACTGGATACATTTACAAAACCTTATTTTTCTTCTCTTTTCTTTCTGTATTCTTTTGCAGTATTACCTCACCCTGTTTCTGCTTAATGTCAATTTGTTTAGCTTTCAAAAACTCTTTAGGCATGACCACGTTTAAGTTTCAATATTAGATTTTTTTGCTGTCTCTTTGACAGTTTCAGTTTGCTATGTTAACATTACCTCAAACCATGCGTGTCATAAGTTGAATTAATCATTTCCCTCATTACCATGTATTATTTTCTTCTTGATTTGGTTGTTTCTTGCTGTCATTATTAATGACATCTTAAAATGAAAGGGAAAAGAAAGTTTACTCACTCTTCTTTCATTTCCTGCAATTAGTCATCTTCAGATTTTTGTTCCTTTTCACATGTTCTCTCTTTTCATGCATATAATTCTAGTTTGGGTTGTTGTATTATTTGTAAGAATTTTCTAATTGATCTGCCTGCTGTCAGACTATCTCCTGAATTTCAGTACTTCCAGGTCATTACCAAATTTATGTTTTCTTAAAGAGTAATTTCATTATGTCACTCATAGCCTTTTACTCTAAATACTTCACTGTTACTTACTGAATAGAGTTAAAATCACTTTGTTGGGGAGACGTGGCCTATTCTGATCTATGCCTGTATTCCTTTTAAACCTTTTACAATTGGGTGTTAACATGGAAGTTTGGGCTGAAATACAAGTGATCTTGATTCTGGTTAACACATTATTAGAGTGTACTAGAGTTTGTGTAGCATTTTCAAGTTAGTGGTGGAAAATCCTCTTTACAATGCTTAGGACAAAAATCTCAGATGTTGAGAGAAGGGTTTTGAGGATTTTTTAAAAGTGTACTTTCTGTACTTTGGGTTTCAACCTTCTTACCACCTCCCTCTAAAACTTGTATTAAACTTTGTACTTGAGTGAAAAAATAAGTTTTCTTAGGAAGAAAGTTGGATAGCTTAGTATGTGTCCTTGCCTTTTGGTGGACAGACTAGACTTGTGTCTAAAACATCTGAGAAATCTAAATGACAGGAGCCCAGCCTAAGCAGTCCACGTTTGGGGGATTTATTCCATTCTGCTTTCTTATGAAGGCACAGGACCGACTGTGTGTGAGGGTAATGCAAGGTAGTCATGAGACAAGGCTGTCTGAATTAGGACTAGGCATGCTGTGGCCCTCAGACCAAATCTTATTGGTTTTCTTGTAAATAATGGAATGCAGCCTCTTCATTCATATATGTATTATATGTAGTTGCTTTAGGCTATAGTAGTAGAGTTGAGTAGTTACCTCAGAGACCATCTGGCTCACAAAGCCTAAAATATTTATCTGGCCTTTTACAGAAAAAGACTATTAAACTTTGGTTTAGAGAGGTAAGCAGACTTCAGCAAAAAAGGGCTACATTTATACTTTTATGCCTCAGGCTAGAGGAAGGACACAACAATAATTAAAATAAAGAAGCAGTCACCATGGTTAAGAATGATCTACTTGATGAATACCAAAGACAGAAATTTCAAAACTTCCACTAATTTGGAAAAAGTCTTCCTGCTTTGTATATCTTTCATGTCTTCTTATTATAACAGCTAATCACAGTCTCAAAGAAGCAAATGCTGGCTGCCCTCCTTTCTTCTTCCTTTCCAGTCATCAGAAAAGTGGTTGAGAAAGTGGGTTATCAACAGAGGAAGAGGAGGAGGGGCGGGAGAATTGACACCAGGAGGGCAAGAGAAGGCAAACTCACCCAGAAGCACCTGTCCCTCTTTAAATCAGGTTCTAAACTTTTATTACTACTCAGGTTTTATTATTTAATTATTGAAAGGAGCAAGTGTTTTGCAATTTAAAGATACCATGGAATATTTATAATTTAAGAGTAACCAGAGAAGATACATGATAAATCCAAAATTTTACCAAGACAAAGGGAAAGCACTGATGTGCTGGAGTAGGCTTCTATTGGCTTGAGAGAGCTGAATGTAAAATATTCAGAAATAGTGGGAGCCTGTGGTTAAACCATCAGGAGCATGAAATTGGCCGCAGTGGCAGTATTTACACTACAGAAATTTGAAACTTCTATAAATGAAGATATTCTTTTCCAAGGAAGTTTACTAACACACCTCTAGATCGTAACACGCTCACCAAACCCCATGAATTATCCATGTTTTATTTGATTGCTTTTTCTTTGCCTTAAAAGACATCTCATTCTCACTGTACTCTAAACAAACTATGGTTATTTCTCACTAAATATGTTGTTTAATCTATTTTGTTCAAAAAAAATTTGTCTCTCTCTCTGATTGTCTTATCCAAATTGTACCAATGTTTAAAATGCTACCTCTTTCTTGAATCTTTTCCAGATTACTCCAGCGTATGTTAAATATCTTTTTATTGGTTTTTCTTTAGTACTTACATTTCATTCTATAAATATATAATGTAATATGTTATATACCTTTTAAATTTTTTGTTCTCAGTATTTTGCTCCTTCATTTATATTATATGCCAATGTAAAATAGGAATTATAGTTTTTCACTGTGTCTATTAATAATATTAATAATTACCATTATGTAATCTGTTTATGAATAAATATATTAATAAAATTATACTCATGCAGATATATATTAAAATATGGTCTACATTTCACTGTTTTCACTATGGTGGTTCTCAAAGATTTTGAAGTTCTTAGAAATTTAGCCAACAGATGGCTGTTAGCTATGTACCAAAAGAAGATTTTCAAAATAAGAAAATTTGTATTCAATTTGCATTTGACCATTTGTCTATGTAGCAAATTGTTCTCTTTTTTGAGGATCAATTTATATTTTTTAATATGTAAACTGAAGTTAATAGTTTTCTGGGTAATTAAGATGACTAAATCAGTTAATCTTTATGAAATATTTTGTAAAGTATGATTATTTATCTAAATATGCTAACTGGAAGAAAGATGTGGAAATATTTAGACAGTCTAAGCAATTCCTGATATGTATTTGAAAGCTGTTTGTATTTCAAGGCAAAATATTTCTTTGCTACTGTTGCCTCATAATCATTGATTAACATTAGCCAAATGGCAATTTATGACCTAAATTTCCTGCTGATGGTTTATATTAATAGCATTTTTCTTTTATTTGCTATTTTTGAGTTATAGTAAGACATAATTAAGTTGCTTATAAGCTATTTACTAACATATCCCTAAATCATAAGAAACGTACTATTTTGAAAGCATAGCAAAAATAGACCTTTTCTTAACCCAATGAGTTATTCATGTTTAATATAATGGTTATATGTGATTCCTCCCTCTTTTTTGTTGTCTGCCTCTAGTCGCAAAATGGATTTACCTATTAAGATAAAAGAGAGCACACTGGCTTGAGAATCACTGAGAAAAGCAAAACCATTGTGTGTTCATATTCATAAGGTAGAAAAGGTAACAAAAGCAATGGAGCTGGCCCATTCTTATTTTTCAATAATTTCTTTTTTAGAAACAAACAAAACCTAATATAAGAGAAGCAATCTCTTGCTATGGAATTCAAAATTTATTTGAATTGTTTTCACGATCTATTTCTAGTTGAAATGAAACAAAGAAAGTCCCAGTATTGATCTTATGTAAAAGTGGCTTTTATTCTTTGTCACAATAACATGGTTATATTAGTGTATTAGGTATATTAAGATTCTCCTTGCTGGAGCCAAGTTGGGCAACTTTCTTATACAAAGTGCTTTGATACAAACCCCTTCTAATTTATCTCTTGGTCAGGAATCTTTGTTACTGAGCCAGGTCTGACTGCTCACTGCTCAAAAACCAATCCTCAGGAATGAGTGTTGGTGGAAAGGAAATCAGTTTCATTCCAGGGACTTTACCCTGAGAAAATGAGAGGAAGCCCTGTCATAGGCAACCGGGAGTGCAGAGGACTTTTGTAGGGAGGGAAAGGTGGAGCAGGGAACAGTGGTGATCAGAGTCTTCCTCTTCCAAGGTATGTGACTCCTTTTTCTTTTTTCTAGCCAGAAAATTGTAATTCACCTTAGCAGTCTAGAATTCGTTATGTAATGCTTTTCTCTAAGCTAAACTTCACAACAATTTACATGTTCTGTTGATACAGAGAATTAGAAATAGAGGGAGAGGGTGTTACATATTCTGATATAATCTGAAAGGCATCAGATATTCTGGGTTGTGTAAATCAAAAGAAAGATCATTTAGTGGTTAACATCTTAATCACTTAAGTGTAGATTTTTTGTGTTGTGTGTGTGGCATGAGGGGGGAGGGTGAATCTAGGATCTTTGCACTGAACTGTATCCCTAGGTTGGTTTTTTGTTTGTTTGTTTGTTTGTTTTTTGAGACAAGGTCTCACTAAATTGCCCAGGTTGGCCTCAAACTTGCGATCAACCTCCAGGAGTGCCTAAAAACCCTTAAAAGTTTGGATCTTTGACATTGTGGAGGAGATAGAGCATGGATACTACATAGATTTAGGATGCCTGGAATGTCAGAGGCCATAAATGTAGTGCGGATTTATTTGTATTATATCCAAAAATTCTGCTACATCAAACAGATGAGGTTTTGGAGACCAGGTGATTAAATGAAATGTAAAAAGGAAGCAAAGGATAAAGAACGAAAATTCAATCAGAATTGAGACCAGAAAATAAAAGCAAAACTAGAGGACTCTTATAGGAATATGCAGTTTTTCCAGATATGTACAAGCGCATATGAGTATGATTAGAGGTGAAAGAATCATATGTGGAAGAGAAGACCCCATGTTCAGAGGTGGCAAGTGTTCTCTAAGATCAGGAAGAGGTACCATGGCAAACAGGGAGCTACTACAGTAAGTTAAAGCCAAACCAGTCTTGAGGTTCCCACTGAGCCTGTCAGCTCCAATGGCTAAAGGTAAGTTGAACTTAGGCGGCGAAAGGAGAATATTGTCTATTTAACTGTAATGACCATAAGTCTTTGTGGTTTACAGTGGCTTTACTGTGACTCTGAAAACAATTTTACATCTTGGCAGAATCTGAAAGGCAATATTGCTTTTTTTTTTTTTTTCGGTGGTGCCGGGGATCGAACTCAGGCCCTTGTGCTTACAAGGCAAGGACTCTAATCACTGAGCTAAATCCCCAGCCCTGGCAATATTTCTTTTTGAAGACACAATCAATGCTCTTCACTTTGACCTATCCCAATAGCTGATAGCATTTATAGCTGAGATTTTCCAAATTAATTTGTATTGCTATTAGGGTGAATTATTATCCAAAATCTGCTAACGTATTTGGGCCTACAGATCTGAGAGGAAAAGATATAGTTTTGCTGGTTTCCTCAAGTCAGCAGTATCAAACTGAGTTCATTAGGATTATAAGGAAATGAAATAAAGCCAGGTAAAACTGTATTTCAAAGGAGTCTGAATGCAACTGCTGTGAGGGAGGTGGTAATATGTGGATATGGAAACTTAAAAGCTATGCAAGGAACAGAGCTGTGTTTCTGAGTATCACCATGGTTACCATCTATAAAAATAATGAGGGGAGAAAAATAAGAGCACTGGAGTTTGAAGACTTTATAAGGTTGATTTTTATCTGTTTGTCTTATAAAATCAAAAGATCCTTTGGTTTTTGTATTATCTTGACTAAAAAATTATAAATTTCTCCCATAAGTGTTCACTGCTAACCATTCAAGAATACTTGTGCTTTCGCTCTCTTCTCTAGGTATGCATGCTATGTTTAACCAGTAATTGTGAAATATCAAGTCATCTTTTAATGTGACTGCTGAACTACAGTCAAAATTCAGTGATGACTGTGTATCTTTCACCCACTCACTACTTCTTGGGCTTATTATCACTGATTCAGAGACACAGTTCTTGAATTTCAATGTTTCTTGCATCCAGCTGTGGCCATTGATTCACTCATTGAATTTAATGGTGTTAAGCACAATAAGAAAGATAACTTAATGGGTGTTAGATGTTTACTGTCATTGAAACCCTTCTGCAATTTTCATTATCCAGAGAAATCCCTGCTGAAATGTTATTTTTTCAGTACTTCCCAAATGCTTTGGGTAAGCAAAGATACAAGAAAATGTAGTCTACCCAGCTGCTTCAGTCTAATTGAGACAGAAACTAAGTACTCATATTCAAAAAAATCCCACTGAAATGCTTGTCTTTTTCTAATGATGTAAGAACAAAGGGCATTGCATTTCCACATTTTAATGAAAGCATGAAGGTTGATATTTTTCCAACCTTAACTTTCTCATGCAGTATGAAGACGAGTATACTTACAATGTGATTCCTTAATGTTAGAGACCACATATATAGAAGTGGATCAGCATATGCTACTCCAAAATATGCCCCTTAAACATAGGGATTATTTTGAGTTGAAGGCAATTGAAAAACACCAAACAAAGAAAAGCTCTTTCCTCTTTTTGCTTAAAATCTGGGCATAGATTTCTCTTTGTGAAAGTGCTCCTTACCTTCCCCTGTGTTGAGAAGGGAAGATAATGCTTAGTCTTTGGAGATGATTCCTTACTCTTACTAGAGAAGGTAGCAGAGAGGAATCTGAGTAACAAATCCCCCTAAATAACTCTTATCTTTTGTTAGTTTTCCCCACTCAGATGAAGTGCATTGGCCAATGATTTCTGGGTCGGTATTGTGAACAGTTTTGCTGCTTTCTGTTGTAACAAACTATTCCAACTCATCTTATTTTCTCTTTATCACTCTCAGAATCAATCCTTTGTATAAGGAGCTCTAGTTTCCTTTAGGGGAGATTGATATCCAACAACCAAGATGTGGTTCATAGCCATTCTTATTATTATTGATACGCTATAGCTTTTGGGTCTCTTTAGACATCGTATGTGCATTTTATATTTATTTACTTATTTATTATAGGTTAGCTGTTATATATTACATCTTCTTATAAATTCAATCACAATTCTGCACTCTTCTGTGTCCAGCTTCTTACAATTAGCATTCTGGGTTATGGGAAGTACCCACCTCATTAGTAATTTGTTCTTTTCATTTTAGAGTAGCATTCCTGCATGAACATATTTCAAATTTTTTATTCATTCACCTATTGATGACTATTGGAATGATTTCTAATTTTGAATTTCCACGAAAAGAGAGCTATGCAATTCTTCTCTGCATCTTTTGGTTGCTGTTGAATTTCATTTCTGTTGAGTAGAAACTTAGTTATCTGTTTGAACAATTTTTTAAAATTTAACTTTTAAAGAAAAGTTCCAAAGATTTTTTAAAACAGTTACACAATTTTATACTCCCACCAAAAATGTATGAAAGTTCTGCTATTCTGTATTCTAGTTATCATTTGGTATCATCATTCTTTTAATCTCAGCTACCCTAATGGGCATGGTTCTAACTCATTTTATGATTTTAAGAGCATGATATTTATAATGTGTTAATGTTTATTTACATGTCTTTTGAAGGAGTGGCTCTTCAGGTCCTTTTGCTCATTTTTAAAAACTAAGGGTCTTTATACTATTGATATGTAGGAATATTTTATATAGTCTTCATACAAGTTCTTCATCTCTGCCTTTATAGGATTAGTATAACACTACAGGAGAATGCAAATAAATACAAAATTCCAAATACTGTTTTCGATAGTTTTGTAGAAGCATGAATTCTGAGCTATGGAGGAACAGGAAGAAGAAAATAATTTTACTGTGGGTTTTGAAAAACAAGTAACCTCTGAGAATGGCCTGAAAGATGATTGGGGTTTGGTCAGGCAAAGGAAACACTAGCATGTAAGGAAAAAAAAGTGTGAGAGAGTATAGAGAATGAGTTCCATAAGCATGGAGATTTGCCTGCTTATTATTAGGTCTCTATTTATTATGCGAAAATGGATTGAAGGAAAAAAAAGAGTGGTATAAAACAGTTGCACTGATTGAAGGAAGCATGATTAAAAGTTAGAAAATACGCAGACTGATATGAGACATTTCTACATATCAAAAAATTTCAAAGGTAAAATCACTTCTAATGAGTCTGTTTATATCTGAGAATTTAATTAACTCCAGATGAATTAGTTTTATTATCATCTGAGAAACTATTGGAAGCAAATAGTCCTTAGAAATGAGCGCAGTAGAAAGAGCACACATTGATAAATTTTTCTGGCCCTTTGGCACAGCTGTTCTGCCTGTATACTACGTGATCAACAGGTCTCATAAGACCCTGCTCCAAATCACTTCCTTCTGCACCCAAAGAGGCAAACTATATATTGTTTACATACTGAGACAAAAAAGTCAACTTCAAATGCTTTTTTTTTTTGCCTCAATATCCAAAAAATGTCAGGTAGCTTATTTTTCCATGGTATCACACATTATAAAAATAATAAATATTTTGAAGTCATTTGTCTTTTAATAAATGCTGTGTTTATTTGCACAACATGCTTAGTGGCTGTGCCTAAAATACAATAGGCTACAGGCATTCTTCTTCGAATGACTAAGTTCCATTCCTGACTAGGTTGTTAAATGAATTTGATCACTAAATGATGAATTGTATATAGTATGTACATTACAATATTCAGAATAAAGACATGGCCAAAGGAAACTCCAACTTGATGACTTTGCTTTTACTTGCCTGTCTCTTACATACAGTAATGTAATATATAACAGAAAATAAAACCACTGTACTTTACTATACAGTACAATCAGCAAAAATTATAGTACTGTATAAACAAGGTGTACTGTACAAAAAATGCATTGAGGCTTTATCAACAAGACGTACAGAACTGTACAAAATAGCCAGGTTGTAACTCAGAAGGCAGGTTGTAAATCCTAACAGCGCTCCCCAGTCATGAATCCAAACAGTCCTTAAACAGAGGAATATCTGTACAGGAACTGAAATTGGTTGTTAAATGAGTATCTGTATTCTCCAGTTTAAATACGTACGATGTTTTTGTTTGTGTGGTTTTGTTTTTCTTGTTTCCATCAGGATTTTTTAGACAAATGTGTTGTCTTTTCTTTGACAAATGAATTCTTTAAGTCCTTGAATTAACCAATTTGAATTAAACAATTTCAGTAAATATAATCACAATCCTTGATACACTGTTCAAATCAAAGGTATGACTCCACAGAAGAGGATTTCTGGGTGATGTTAAAACAATGAAAGGAATGAGCCAAAAATCTCCATTAAACTTCAATATCTCTTTATTGACAGAAAAATAATTTAATCTTGGATAATAAATACAATGACAAGTTACTTTACTAAAATACTATGTGTTTAAAATTTCTCCCTAGATTCCCCTGTACCTCCTCTCCCTACCCCTACCTTAAAAAGTTTGGATTTTAGATAATTCATATTATTTGTTGCCCTTTCTAAGAAGTTTTTAGGGGAAATCATTTTAGAATTTCCCTAAATTTTGCAGTCTTCTTCATAAAAATAAAAATGCTGTTCATTTAATATTTGCAAATTTAAACAACTTTCCCCCTTAAAAACAGATTTCTTTTTCCGAGTTTTCTTAGTATCACCAATAAAGTTAAAAATTATCCTTGGTCAGTCCTGCCATAATTTAAGAAAATGCACAACAACCAAACAATTGGCTGGTTATTGGCTCAAATTAAGAGAACCTGATATAATCAGGGCCCTGGATCTACCTGATCTACTTTTACTATCTCCAACATCTGTCTCTACAGAGGTTATCCACTAAGTAGTTAAACAAAGTAAATAAAAAGCTCATGTTATTAGTAGAATAAAGATAAGCTATGTACAGAATTCTAATAATATCAATGAATATAAACATTATTTGCCATAAACATGAACTGAGTTTAATAATATTAACAAAAATGAAAAGGGGGAAAGAAGGAAAGAAGAATTACAGGAGGGGGAGGAAGGTGAAGAGAAGGGGAAAAGGACTAAAAAAGAATAAGCTATATTATGTATGTGTACCCACTCCCCAGGATGATTGTAAAATACATGTACTGCAGACATGTACTGACAAAAATTGAAAACAAAATGCTTCTGATAAAGACAGTTAAAATGGAAGAATAAAAACTTAGTGCTTTCAGGCAAACTTAGTGCTTTCAGCAGAGTACTAGTCACAAGTAAGGTCAGTCCAACTATCCAGTCACTAGGACTTCAAAGAGAGGAGACAGCATGAGGGTGTCTGGCATGTTGATGGCATAGTCCGAGTCTAGAATACTCAGTTCCAGTCTGAGTTGTAGCATTGAAAGTGTGGAAGAAAATTGATCAAAATAACATCAGTAAATGCTTTATTAAAAAAAGATCAGGCATAGATATTCAGTAAGAAGGCAGAACTTTTAATGAGGTTTAGCAAGAGGGGACAGTTGATGTTTACCTACTTTCAGAAATAATTGCTTAAAGATGAGTCTTCTGTTTTTGCTAACATCGTTTAGGACTTTTAAATTATGTCAAGAGGTTGGGAAGGACAGTCAAAGTGAACGTCATATGCGACAGGAGGTGGGAAGAAGGGGACGGCTGCACAAATCATTTGAAGATTAATATTTCTTACAGTGTGAGTAAAATATTACTGAGTAAATGAATATGAGAATAATAAGAGAAATAAAAATTGACTGCAGCAAGATTCCTCAGAAGTGACTCACTCTAATAGGGCTGTTCAAAAATATTTCCTGAAATATTTGGCACATAATTTACAAATTGAAGGTAAAGAGAGGTTGGGACGTGTGAAAAGAAAGAAATCCCTTCACTCAACAGAGAGGAGAGGGCATATCTAATGATCTAGAAGTGAGAAAAAAAGAGAAGGGATCGGGTACAATAAGTAGCACCTTTTTTTCTCAATCTAGTTTTTTTTAAGGTTTATAAAGTTGAAATAACATAAAAAGAGTACCTTGAGTTCCTATGTGACGTTTTCTACTTATTCAAATTTAAATTTCTTTAACATCATCTTAGTATTCAGAGTAGTAAGCTATCATGTTGGTAATTTTGGTCTTGTAATGTAAGTTGTAGTTTGCATCAGTTACCAAGAGGTGGCAAAGTTATGTGCTTCATAATAGTTTTAAATCTGTAGATGGCTTTCCAGCTAGGTTTCTGCTTTCCTTCAGTCTGTGTCAACAGACACACAACATTGAATGTAACAGGCACAAGCCACATTGAAATTTTCAGTACTGTGTGTTAGTTCCTGTTCTTGGCAACATTACAGCATCACAGCTTGCAGTGTTGTGAATCATAGCCTTGCCTTTTCATTTTATTCTTTATTTAGTACTATAATTATCTAAATGAGCTCTGGAATTATGAGTTGAAGCTTCAGACTAGTCTCTAACTCTGCTTTTCCAAGTATAAATTTGGTTCAATACTTTATATATCTAAAAAGAAAAGAGCAATGTAATTTTGAAGATACAGTTCAAGTCCTCCCACCTACCCTCCTCTTTACACCTTTCCAAGGAATATCCGTTGTTCTGAAAATTTAGCAGTTTTTTTCTTTGTTAATTACTTTCATTTGTCAATACCCTACAAACAAAGGATACTAGGAAAACTCCTAGTCATCCTTTGGATCAGTGAGGAATTGGTTCCAGAAACACAAGTGTAGCAAAATCTGGGAATGCTCAAGGTCCTTGTATGTCCGTTGTTCTGAAAATATAGCAGTTTTTTTCTTTGTTAATTACTTTCATTTGTCAATACCCTACAAACAAAGGATACTAGGAAAACTCCTAGTCATCCTTTGGATCAGTGAGGAATTGGTTCCAGAAACACAAGTGTAGCAAAATCTGGGAATGCTCAAGGTCCTTGTATGAAATGGTATTTACATGTAAACTAATCGTTGCTGCCAGTAACTTTAAGTCATCTCTCAATTACTTACAACAACTAATACCAAGTAAATAGTTGTAAATGTTAACGCTATGTGAAAAATTGCTATACTTTATTGTTTAGGGAATAGTGACAAGAAAAATGCCTGTATAAATTCAGTTTAGACACAGTTAAAATATATTTTCAGTCTTCTGCAGCTTGAATTCAAAGTTGTGGAACAGAGGGATATGGAGGAACAACTGTATTATAAGTTATTGATTAGTTGAATATAATTTAGTATGAAGAATGTCTAACATAGGAAAGTGTAGAGTGTCTCAGAAGGTGCTGAAAGAGATTTATTACAGATTTGGAATTATGTTAATTTAGCATGGAAAAGACTTAAGTAAGTAATATTTTACTCCGAATTGTTTACTGTTAGTAAGCAGAAAAAAAAAATCTATTGATTTTCTTGATAACTCCTACCAGAAGGAAAGGAAGAATAGGAAGAGACTAAAGTATAATTTATAAAGAAGCAAGTCACTCGTATTTTCTATTGTAGTGGATGTATGATCATGTTTGTGACTTGGACATTGTTCCTAGTTTACCTTTGTTTAACACGAGTAAAGAATTATTGTTTAATCTGACCCCTAATGATCACAAAGTCCTGCCTGATGTTGATTTCTGTGAAATTATTTATGGTCAGTTGAACATAAGGGTCCTCTTATGCTACATATAATATTGACAGTTTATGTTTAAATTTATATGTGCCATCATACTACATACATAGCTTTAATAATTTACTTTTTTAAATATTCATTATGCATACACTAGTTTACTTCTTTTACCTTTGTATTTGTCATTCTACTGGACAGATAAGGCACACTGAATCAGGTACAGAGAAACAATCTATTTAATTTCCTCTTCTGCTATTGTAGATAGTGCTGCCCAAAATAACTGCAAATATATGTTTTATATACATGCATAAGGGTTTCTCCTGAGTGTTTATTTTAAAACAAAATTACCAGATTCCCTAGAATGAGCATTTCAACTTTACTAGGTATTGGTGTCCAAAAAGCAATTGCATAAAAATTTACTTTGATCTTTATTTTAAGAGTTTCTGTTTTCCTATGTCTTTCAATTTCACTATTAAACTTTGCCAGTCTTTTGGATTTGCAACATATACAGTATTATTATTATTATTTTAATGTGATTGTCTGTGATTACTGGAGACCCTCCATATTTCTGTCATTTTTTTTTGACATTTGGTATTTCTAATTTTGTTCATGGTTTTGATGTATTCTTTGGTCATTTTCCCATTGAATTATGAATTGTTTGCTTATTAATTTAGAGTATGTTTTTACTATGTTGTCCTTTTTGGAGTACCAGTGAAATGAACCACTTATGAGTTATCTTTTGCCTTCTTTTTTTAAAATTTTTTTATTATTTTTACCAAGAACATGTATTGGTACGTTATATACATAATGATCATAATCAACATGGTTATTTTGTACCTGTACATGATACATCTTGGTTTTCCCCTCTCTTCCCCCCTTCCACTCCCCTCCCTTCCATTCACCCACCCCTCCCTATTTGCAACAAGTATAGCTATACTTTACCATTTTTTCCCCTTTCATCTTTTCTTTTAACCTTCTTCTTTATTCCCCTTTTCCCTATCTAGTTCTCTCTTTTGAATACTATCTCTCTTTATTCTTTTTTAAACAAAATATCTATTCTACCCCTTTGTCCTTATTTACACTTATGGTTTCTCATATCAGAGAAACAATTCGATGTGTACTAATAAGTGTCTGATTTATTTCACTTAATAGTATGTTCTCCAGGAACATCCATTTACATACAAATGACTCTAGTCTATCCTTTTTTATGGCGTAGTACTCCATTGTGTAGAAAAACCACATCTTTTTTAGCCATTTATCAGTTGTTGGGCATTTAGGTTGTTTCCAAGACTTAGCTATTACAAATTGTGCTGCTATGAACATGATTGTGCATATATCACTGTGATATGATGATTTTAATTCTTCTGGGAAGATACCAAGCAGAGGAATAGCAGAGTCAAATGGAACCTCTAGTTGTAGTTTTCTGAGAAATCTCCACACTGATTTCCACAGTGGTTGGACCAGTCTACATTCCCACCAACAGTTCAGGAGAGTTCCTTTTCCCCTGCAGCCCTGCCAGCACTTGTTATTGGTTGATTTCTTGATAATAGCTATTCTTTCTGGAGTGAGATGTTATCTTAGTGTTGTTTTGATCTGCATCTCTCGAATGACCTCTTTTCCCTTCTTTATGGAATTTTCTCACTCAGTTGTTTCTAACTTTATTGTGATCATATGTATCAATCTTTTATTTTATTCCTGGTATTATCTGTGCCTGAAAACACTCTAAACTATCTGTGCTATCCTGATCACATGAAGTTGTTTTCTAATTTTCTTGTAAAAGTTTTGAAGTTTTATTGTTATAGCAGGACTTCAGTTTGCTTGATCGTGTGTGCATGTGCATGTGTGTGTGTGTGCGTGCGTGTAGTTTTAGGCATCTACAAGGGTAGTCACTTGCTCACACATTTTTTTTCTTCTTCTTTTGATTATTTAATAATACTGGTATTGTATAATATTTTTAGGATTCGTTGGGACTTCTTTCATGGCTTAGTCCTTGATTAATAATGTTTACAGCTGTTTCATAGATATTTGAAAGAGAATGTTTCTTTGTTGAATACTACTTTTCATATGTGTCCATTACCTGGCAATATTTTATTGTGATGTTAATTTAAGATTTGTGACATTCAATTAGCTGTTATTTTTTACTAGTATTTACCTGGTATACACAGTTTTTCCCCAGTTATATAGTTTTTTTCTTTTCATTTACTTTGTAAATTGATTGGTTTCTAAATTTTTATCTTATAAATTGATAAAGATGTCTCATCAAAATTCAAGTAGATACAAGTTTAATCCACTAAAACTCATTTTGATTTCTCATATATTTTAATTTCTGTCATCTTATTTTTTCCTTAGTAAGTTCTGACTTTGCCTTTTTTCCTTTAGCTTTTTTACCTTCTTCATTCATCTCTTTGTTTTTAACTCTCATTTTGGCTTTATGGATGTAGAAGTTCTTATGACTTTGTATTTTTAACATGTAAAAATTTATGTAAGAGTGTTTTAATTTAATGGATACCTTCATTTTATTCTGAAACATAGAAGGACATATTTGGTTCAGTGTCCTTATTCCCATCAAATATAGTTGCACACTTGTTTTTGTAAGGTTCTGTGTATTATAAACTTTTTCAGACTTGATTTATAAATATTTATTTCCCATTCATTCTTAAAAGGTAATTTAGCTGGCTTTAAGGTTCTACTGGGAGAATTATTTCTTTTCAAGTCTCTACAGATATTATTCCACTTTCTCGTAGATTATTTTGCTTTGGACTGTTTCTCCAAGTCTAATTGAAATGCTCTTGTGGATATTATACATTTTTCTTGAACTGCTTTTTAAAGTTTTTAAAATTTAATATTCAGTAATTTTCTATAATTAGTATGAGTAGAAGTATTTTTATTTACTCTATTAAAATAAGTTATATAGGGGTTGGGGATCTAGTTCAGTGGCAGAGCGCTTGCCTCGCAAGCACAAGGCCCTGAGTTCGATCCCCAGCACCATAATAATAATAATAATAATAATAATAATAATAATAATAATAAGTTATATAATTTGAATATTAGTCTCTGAATCTTTTATTAGCTATCTGAAGATCTAAACATTTGTTGCTTTTGATCTTACCTTAAATTAGCCTCTACATTTTCTCAAGCTGGAACTTCCATTATGTGTTTACAGAGTATCTCTGTTATAGCTTCATGTCTCTTAATGTTCCTTTTTTAATCTTATTTTTTGCAGTGTATACTGAGTGATTTTTCTCATATCTTTCAACTTATTCTTTTTGTCTAAATGATACTTAACAAATTTATTGAAACTTTCTTTTAAAAAAATACATACCTAGAATGCACAAACTGTTATCTAATTTTCACTCAGTAAACACATTGATGCAACACCACCCGGATTCAGACTTACAACTTGTATCAGTCGCTAAGTGTCCTTCATACCCCGTCCAGCACACCAACCTTAATGTAAACTCTATCATATCAGCATCTTCAGTGTATGTGCTTTATTTATTTCTCTGACCAGTGATTAATTTAGTCATTTTTGCACTTTAAAGTATATGTATTAATAAAATATATATTTTTCTATGTATGGTTTCCATCATTTAAAATTATCTTGCAAGATTTATCCATTTTTATGGACAGTGGTAGTTTAATCATGCTTTTTGCTTAATTGTGTTTAAATGAATGGCTATACCAGTTAATTTTTTATTCTAACATTAATAGGTATTTTTACTACTCCAGGGTTTAGGATGTTATCAAGAGTGTTACTCTGAACACTTCTGAAATACAGACATCCATAAATTCTGAAAGGGGTAGAATTGCTGAGTATTAGACTTTAGCTGTATTAAGATTTGGTAGCTAACGCCAAAGACTTTCCTCTGTCCTTACAGTGTGAGACTTCCAGTTGCTCAGTGTTGCTATGAGCATTTAATATTACCTATCACTTTATCATTCTACTTCAAAAGATTTATTAATTTTCAGAGAAAGTTGAACTTAACAGATGTTTTTAAACCTCTTACCTATATCAAGGAAGGATTTCCTCTAGATAGGAGGAAAAATATTCTGTGATGATAAGTGGTGGCTTAGAGATGTCACTCCAAATATTGGAGTTGTTTTGGAACTTCAGAAGAAAGCCAGAGACTAAACTTTGCCTTATTGTTTTGTTTGACTGCATGATATATGTTGACAATATTTGTAGTTATTTCCTTAAGCATACTCTGAAAAAAACCATGCATACAGTTGTTCAGAATGTACATGTAAGCAATATAAATCATAACTAGTGAATGAAAATGCTGAAAAGGGTGGAAAGAAATAAATTTAGAGATCTTACGTTCTTTGTAAATGCTTGCTGTTTGAGTCATAGGAGAGTTTTACAAAGATTTGTGGTTCTGTTAATTCCAATTTAAGATTTCCTTAAGCAAAAGTAATGTTTACCAAATACTCAATAATCAGAGATAAAGATTTCAATGATATTAATATTTGCCATGAAAACCACACTGCACTCTAGCTGAATAAGCTAAATTTGAAGCTCCAAGGAAAGGGAAAGCTGATTTTTGACCTGGGAAAAAAGAATTTATTCTGAAATTAAAACTTTCATAAGATAATTCAGTAATATTGACTTTATACATTTTTCTACATGAATTAGTTTGTAAAAAAATTAATTGTAATCCACAGTATTATGTAAATCGGCTCTAAACCTAGAAGAAAAATTTGAGCAACAACTTTTTTTTCTATTGATGAATATAGCATGGCTTTTAAATTTGTGGAATACCCCAGTGAAATTGTACTGAATGATACTAAGTTTATTTATCTTGAACAGATGTACTTTTGAAATAGTTTTGGAAGTATAATACATGCTTTTTCTTAAAAAACACATCTATTGTTTTAATTGAAAATGAAGGGTGGATATTAAAAGATTTTATTGATGTTTGTTCAGTTGTGCTTTCATGTATGTTTATAATAACTTAGAAAAGTGAATCTGTTTTTCTTACTGTAAATTCTGTGCAGTATAAATATAATCATGTGTTTCTGATGAAAATTTAGCATCCAAAATAAGATGCATTCTATATATAAAATACATACTGGATTTTTACATTTATTAGAGGTTGCAATGATATTTTGATTGGGATGTTTGATTCTATAAAATATATTATTAAAATTCAATCCCTATTATTTTTTAATGTGGCTACTAAAATTACATAAGTAGATCACATTACATTTCTATTGTACAGTGATAATCTACAGCAGTAGCTGAGATGTTAATATTTCCAGAACAAGAAATCCCAAGCCATTAAGTTACAAAGAAAACTGGATGAATCACTTGTGTTTCAAGCCAATAGTTTTCCATTGGCTTCAAAAAGTAGTATCAATACTTTAGGATTGTACAGACTCCATTCTTTGACATCTGCCTCAGGTTAACCCATGCAACCTGTTTTTCTCCTGTTGAACTTTAATGCAGAAAAAATTTAGTTTTTTCATATATTTGACCATGTTCATACAATTCCACAAGTTTAAAAGAGTTACAGAGGGCTGGGGATTTAGCTCAGTGGTTAGAGTGCTTGCCTTGCAAGCACAAGGCCCTCAGTTTGATCCCCAGCACCGAAATAAATAAGTAAATGAATAAATAAATAAATTAAATAAACAGATAAAAGAGTTACAGAAATTGTTCTTCTGTTTAGAATACCTTTATTCTGCTGTCTGCTTCATGAGTTCTTATTAACATTTCTAAGACCCCACTCTCTTTTTTTTCAAATTTTATGAGTTCTTTGACATTTTTAAATGGATGATTAATCACCACCAAATCTATATGCTATGGTGGTTCCCACACATCTCTTTTATTATCATTTATCATAATATTCTTTTTGACAAATTTAGTTCACAAAAAGAACTTATAAATTCTTTTTGGCATGCTCTTAACATTTCCTTCTATGTCTGGCATAGCACCTGGTCCATACGGTGCATATGAACATTTTTTAAGCTCATGAAGGAGGGAATCTTAAGGTAAAACATTTGATTTTAAGAGAGAAGGAAATGGGTAAAAAGAAAAATTTAAAAATTTAGTTTCTAAAAATGGTAGTCGGGATGTCTGGTAACCTTAGCTTTGAAGGAAGAATAATTTTAAGCACTTCTCAAAATCTTGAAGTAAATAGTATGAAAAACATGTGCTTTTCATTTTTTATTTAATAAGAAATATAGCATTATAATTCAACGTATTATTGTTGAATCTTTATCATTCTTCACTGAGAGTTTTATTAATCATCCAGTGTAAAACCTCATTCATACATCAGATTGCCAACAATATCAGCTACCTACAAATATTTTGATAAGTACACATTAGAACTCATGGAAAATGATGAAGAAAGTATTTGTGACTAAAAATAATAACAGGTATTAAACAGGCTCACTACTTCAGGTTCAATGGAAAATATATATTTCTCTTATTTTATATTAACTCGGGTAGATAAAACCATGTATAGAACTTCAAATTTTAATTGATTAAAATATCACGAAAACGTGGATAAACAAAGACATAACCAACATTAATCTAGAAAATCAGATGTAAATTATGTTAATCAATTTCTTCTCTCAGTATTTTTTAACACTTTTTACTGCAAACTACATGTTGACTTTTGCTTGATATTGTGGGTTTTAGAAAAGGCTTTTAAAATATTATTTTATCATTATCATTATTTTCTCAAACATTCAGTAAAAAGTACAACATTCTTTAACTAAATAAGTTTTTTGAAAATTTATTTTATTTTAATGGTACATTTTAGATGTACATAGTGATAATATTCATCATAGGGAATCTGTACCTGTGTATGATATATCTTGTTGCTTCTTTTTTTTCCCATTCCCCTTCCCTCCCTTAACTCCCTTCTCCCTCCTTATTTACAAAAGCATTGTTTCCATTTTTTTCCTTCCATTTCTTATTTCTCTTGTCCCTCCATTCCTTTGCCCATCCCTTGTTCCCTTTCCCATGTGGACATTTTCTTCCCTTTCCCAATATAATACATTTTAGTCTTTATTTATCCCATTGATCCTCAGGTCTGTCTTTTTGCCAGTACCATGCTGTTTTTATCACTGTAGCTTTATAGTATAGTTTTAGATCAGGAACTGTGATGCTACCTGCCTTTCCCCTGTTGCTTAGGATTCTTTTTGCTATTCTGGATCTCTTCTGGTTCCAGATGAAATTCATGATTGTCCTTTCTAATTCTTTGAAGTATGTTGGTGGTATCTTGATTGGAATTGCATTAAATCTGAATAGTAATTTAGACAGTATAGCCATTTTCACTATGTTTGTTCTTCCTACCCAGGAACATGGGATATCTTTCCATTTTCTGATATCCCTTTCAATTTCCTTTTTTAGAGTGCTGTAGTTTTCGATGTAAAGGTCTTTTACTTCTTTTGTTAGATAGATTCCTAAGTATTTCATTCTTTTGTGTGCAATTGTGAAAGGTATATCTTCTGTTATTTCTTCTTCAGTGGGTTTGTTGTTTGTGTATAGGAATGCTATTGACTTTGGGTGTTGACTTTGTATCTGGCAATGCAACTAAATTTCGTTATTAAATCTAGAAGCTTTTTAGTGGAGTTTTTTGGGTCTTCTATGTAGAGTATCATGTCATCCGCAAATAACGATAGTGTAACTTCTTCCTTTCCTATCTTTACCCCTTTTATTTCTTTTTCTTGTCTAATTGCTCTGGCTAATGTTTCTAGAACTATGTTGAACAATAGTGGTGATAGTGGGCAACCTTGTCTTGTTCCAGATTTTAGTGTGAAAGCTTCCAGTTTCTGACCATTTAGTGTGATGTTGGCCATTGGTTTGTCATATATGGCTTTCATCAGATTGAGATATACACTATCTATTCCTAATTTCTGTAGTGTTTTTATCATGAACGGGTGTTGGATTTTGTCAAATGCTTTTTCTGCATCTATTGAGATGATCATGTGATTTTTGTCTTTGACTTTGTTGATATGGTGTGTTACTAGAATTCAATGGCAGCAGAAACCAAAAAACACCACATAAACACATGGAAACTAAGTAATATCCTGCTGAATAACAGTTGGGTCACAGAAGAAATTAAAGAAGTAATTAAGCAATTTATACAGTTAAATGATAATGACAATACAACATACTGGAACCTATGGGATAGAATGAAAGCAGTACTGCCAGAGAAGTTTATCACATTGAACTCCCACATCAAGAAGACAGAAAGAGCTCAAATAAACAACTTAATGTTGAACCTCAAACAACTAGAAAAAGAACAAATCAAACCCAAAGCTCATACAAGAGAGGAAATTATTAAGATCAGAGCTGAAATCAATGCAATTGAGACCAAGAAAACAATACAAAGAATCAATGAATCAAAGAGTTTGTTCTTTGAAAGACTAAACAAAATAGACAAACCCCTACTAATGGAAAGGAAAGACCCAAATCCATGCAATAAAAAAAGAAAGGGGTGAAGTCACAACTGACCCATCAGAAATCCAAAGGATCATCCACACCTACTTCAAGAACCTATACTCAAACAAGATGGAAAACACGGAAGAAATGGACAGTTTCTTAGAAACATACGAAATTACCAAAACTAAACCAAGAAGAGATAAAAACACTTAATAAACCAATATCAGCCATTGAAATTGAAGAGGTAAGTAAAAACCTACCAACAAAGAAAAGCCCAGATCTGATGGCTTCACAGCCGAATTCTACAAGAAATTCAAAGATGATCTAATACGACTATTCCTCAAACTCTTTAATGAAATTGAAAAGGAAGCAGTACTTCCAAAATCATTTCTGGAAGCAAGCATTACCCTAATACTAAAACCAGAAAAGGACCAACTGAAAAAGAGAATTACAGGCCAATCTCCCTAATGAACATAGATGCAAAAATTCTCAACAAGATACTGGCCAACAGAATACAACGAATTATCAAGAAGATTATACATCATGACCAAGTAGGATTCATCCCAGGGATGCAGGGATGGTTGAACATATGTAAATCAATATATGTAACACACCATATCAACAAAGTCAAAGACAAAAATCACATGATCATTGGTCTTTATTTACACTTTCAGTTTCTCACACCAGAGAAACAATGTGGTATTTAAACATGTGTGTCCGATTTATTTCACTTAAGAGTATGGTCTCAAAATGCATCCATTTACCTAGGAATATCTCAAGCTTATCATTCTTTATGGCAGAGTAGTACTCCATTGTATAAAAAAAAACACATTTTCTTTATCCATTCCACTGTTGATGGGCATTTGGGCTGCTTCCAAGATTTAGCTATTACAAACTGTGCTGCTATAAGCATGGATGTGCATATATTGTGTGATATGATGCTTTTAATTTTTTTGGGAAGATACCAAGAAGAGGAATAGCTTGTCAAATGGAATCTCTAGTCCTAGTTCCCTGAGGAAACTCCACACTGATTTCCATAGTGGTTGCACCAATCTACACTCCCACCAACAGTGGAGAAGTGTTCCTTTTTTTCCACAGCCCCTCCAGCATTTGTTATTGGCTGATTTGTTGATAATAGCCATTCTTTCTGGAGTGAGATGGAATCTCAGTGTTGTTTTAATTTGCATCTCATGTGTTTCACATAATAATATTTAGGGAGGGAAGAAAGCCATTTTCACGCTATTTTGATGTTGCTCTATCAAGATGCTCTTTGGTTATAAGTTTCTACAACAGCAGAGCTGGATTGCTGTCCATGTGCATCTAGAATACCCTTGATTATCACACAAAAAATGACTCTGGTTACTGTTCTGCCCTCTCCTCTGCCTAAGAAGCTGAAACACAGCTTCCTGTCTGGAGTCTTGTACCATGGCCTGGTCCTCAAACTGAATCTGCTGGCTGCATTGAACTTGGGGCAAATGTCACTTTCTACTGGACCTGCTCTAGCACAGTTAGTGACTTTCTTTCCTTTGTGACAGAATCATGAAGGCATATTCCTTTTAGTAATTCTTCTAGGGCTTCTACAACCGGAGGGCTGGTTCATACCCTAGGAGGGCCCCATGCTGGCCTGGACCTTAAGACTTGCTCTGCTCATGCAGAATCCTGTTGGAACGAAGTCACCAGTCTTTGTTACCCTTATTGTAAGGAAGATACCAACATTTACCTGGACTCTTACTGTTTCCAGCCATTTTCTTTTCTAACCATGGGCTTCATCTCCAGTGCAGACAACTAGGAGAGGAACAAACACCAGATTGATTTAATTAGAGAACATATGGGGTTGCAGAGGGGAGTTGGGATGTATGGCAGGTGACCCCCCCAGCCACACTGCAACTTTTGGTGGCAAAAGTTTCTGGAGTGGTTGAGTTCCATTCCTTCTCATTCTTGGCATTTCATTTTAGCTAGCCCTAAGAAAATTTTCCACTTTCATGTTAAAGCATATACTTTCCAGTCTGTTTAGCGTTATCTTCTTAGGTGGCATTTTCAAATGTCTTAAATTGCGCATCCCACAGGGCAGACTTGACTGGAAGGATGTGGTTACCATGGTACTAAAAATTTAACTTCCAGAAAGAAATGTATCTCCTCCTCAAACAGAAGTAAAAACTGAAAATAGGGTGGCATGTTTTCTTTCCAGAAATTGAGGACAAACAGTACCGTATATGTTAGTAAAATGCAAAATCTAATTTTAGATTTTAAACTTCCTTATTATTTTAAGTATAATGTATTTAATGAATTTAAAAATATTACTTTGGCTATTGGATGAGTTTTACGATTACTCCCATAGCCCAGTCTTGTAAGAAAGTCAGGGTTCTAGCATTCTAATATAAGCTGCTTCATGAAACTGCTCATCTGAAACTCATAGGCCGTCACCACACTCCCCCTAGGTTTCTTCCCACATTAGTATTATTTTTAGATCTAAGCACCATATGGGAATCAAAATACATACAGGAATCACAGTGCAGACTCTAGAAGACTTGAGTTAGATGAAAATCTGTCTCATCTCAATTTACAGATGAAGAAAGTAAAAGCTAAAAAAAGATTATCTGAGTTATCTAGTCAAGTAATGATTAGAAATGAAATCAGTATTTACATTTATATCTCATACTAGTTTTTTTGCACTTGATTCTAGATTTCTTACTGCTTGTTTAATCAATACTAAGGCAAACTTTTTATCAAGGGGTAGTCTATCTTTGAGAAGTTCAGCTTTCAAAGAGATGGTCCTGTATATAGTCTGCCCTTGGAAGCTAAAGTAGTATTTTGGTTTTCTGGTCATCTTGAAATGCCTTGAAAGGGGATAAGGAGTCTTGGAATGATCTTTAATGCTGTTCTGTTTTTTTCACAGGTTGTTGAGTCTGCAAAAATTCTATCGTAAATAATTTTGCTATATCTGGATGTCTCTGCATCTTTAGTAGGCATGTGCAGTAGTGTCTTTAGGGACGATGCACAATGCCTTAACAATAACCAACATCTCAACTATCTAACTTCCAGAAAATGTCACATAATTTGTTATAAAAATGAAACATGAAAAATAGTTACCATTAGGGATCATTATTTGGCCATTATAAGACTAAATTTAATCTTTTGTTACTGGTGATTCTTTGTCACTTCCAGTTAATTCTGTTGTTTGTCTCCTGGTCACTATTACAAATGCTGTCTCTACTTCAGTCTTCCGAACTTGTGCCTATTACATTTCTATGTGTATGCTGTAGGGGCCACAGAATGGGCTGAGAAAAAACTACTGTACTTTTGTCCAGTTTAGGTTAAAGAAAATTTACTAGTTTGTTTCAAAAGATCTTGGCCTAGCTGAAAAGAGGGAGAAGAAATCTTAGAGAGGGTAAATTGCAAGTAGTGCTGAAAGCCAAAGATTGGGAGTGTTGGGTCTGGTTATTTGGCAAGTAAATAAGGATTCAGGATACAGCTATAAGAGATTGTATATCCCCAACCTTTCTCTATTATTCTGTCAATGTTTAGTGTCCCAGAAGTAACTCCACTAGCTAAGATTTAGACACATGTGACTTCATGGCTATATGGAGTGGTGAGAAGCAAGCTTTGTTCACATCAGCTTTTGTAATTACATACAGGCACTTAGAGTTCATAATGCAGTTCACACCCACACATGCAGATCAAGGTAGTCCCACAGTAGGGAATCAAGATATATAAACAAGTAGGAAAGAGTACAGTGTGGGAAAAAAAAGAAAAGAAAAGAAAAGAAAAGAAAACAAAACAAAACAATTGTTCAGTAGTCTTTACCTACCTTCTGATTCTTTGTGGATAACTGTCCCAAGATGGAGTGAAAGGATTGATGACAATTAAGTCTACAAATATTCCTTCTTCTCCCATCTCCTATCTGTTTCACAAGAATTCCTTATTCTGAATCCTACCTATCTTTTCTGAAAATTTCTATATCCCAGGTAATTCTCTTTATCATAAATCTCATTATTACTATCTTTTTCCTCATCATTTTAGGTTATTCATTTTCTCATTTCCAGATTATTTTTTAAAAAGCTGTTACTTTCTTGGTTCTTTTCCTGTGGGTACTGACCCTGAGAATGTGTGAATGCTAAACACTGACTACATTCTTGGCTCCAAGCTTAATACTTTCTTTTGCTGTAAGATACCATTAAATCACTTCAATTTCTCCATGAACGCTTTAAAAATGTATGCTACATCTCTTGTCTTGATCTTTTACCATCTACTCCTTCCTTTTCTTTGCATACCACGGTTCTGAAACTTTCCTCAGTTCACAAGAGCATCCTCTTAATGCCACGTCTTTCCTTGAAAATACTTGCTCTTTGGCTTTGCTGTGTTACACTATACTTTAAAAATGTCTCGATATCTTTTTTTTGTCTTTCTCCTGAAGTATTTTGTTTCTCTAATAAATTATACGTGAGTGTTCATCAACGACATGGCCTCAGATTTGTTAACATATGTTTCTTTATTCCTCCCTTGTGCTCTTTTAGCACTCTTATTAGGAAACACCATTCCTTACTTTTTAGACTAGCTATCCATGTATTTTATTCTAATTTTCTCTAGATTGTAACTTTCTCAGTTTTATGGGAGTCTTTTATTACTTTATTTACCATGTGACAGGTGCTCCAGTGGTAATTGGTAAATTAATAAGGTAATTTAATACAGTGGAAAATAGATACTCTAAAATATATCTCTAGGAAGATGGACTGCAAGAGGAAAAAATGCTTGATTATTGAGCACTACTTTTTGACAGTCTAAAGTTTTATGAGCATAACCACAGTTGTTTACTAAACTTCTTAAATTACAAATGTTTGAATTTGTTTCTGTATTGAGAGTCTAGTGTAGAGAGGAGATCTAGAAATAGTGTCCTATTATACTGTCTCTTCAAATATAAAGGATTCATTTAAAAACCATATGTCTTGGAAATAATGTGAAAACCTCATATTTTAGACAAAATTACCTTTCTAAGGAAAGAAAGAAAACATCAATAATTTTTAGTTAACTATGATGAATAACAACTGATCTTTTGCATCTTGGACTTATTACAGTTAATTAATTTAAGCTTTAGTCATGATCTGACCAAACATTTCATATTCATTTGGTAGAAAATATAATAACTGAATAGCAAATAAGTCAGTAATTATATATATTTTATATATGTAAAATCCAGCTACCTATTATAACAGAAATGTTTTTTAATTGTAATTTAAGTAATACTTTACACAGTTTTTATGATAATTATTTTCTTTTTTCTCTAGTAGGTAATGGTCTTTCAGACTTGCTGATTAATTTTGGACAGAGAAAAAGTCAAAATAGCTAGCATTTAATTTAATAAAAGAATACTTAATTGACATTTTAAGATAACTATTTGGTAATTGCCAAGTTTTTAAAGACCTACTGATGTTAACTCAGTAAACTAAGGAAGATGTCCATGTTTCTTTCCATTACTTGTCTTAAAATTAACATCTCTTTTCTACTTATTCAACTGAACATTGCTGTAGTGACCCCCAAACTAAAAACAACAATTTGAGAATATTTTAACACTTTAACATTCTTTTCCCCCAAAAAACCTTAAAGAAATATGTTTCTATTTGTCCAGTAAGTAATTCCTTCTAAGCACTCTATGACAGTTAATTAGCAATCTTTCTAAACCCAGGGGATGTAATTTAATCAGACCTAATAAGACTTGTTAGAGAGAACTCTGATAATCACATTCTGGTTTCACAGAAGTGTAAATTTTAGAATCTTATTTTCACAGGACAGTTATACCATCTGTCTACATGTTAATTTATTGCTTCAAATGCATTAACTTTTTTGCACCTTTTATTTGTGACATAAATCTTGGCATTATTTACATATTAACTCTTATATTCCTAAAATACCATTGGACAATTTTACTCCAAGTATCCAAGTAATAGCACAACTTTAAAGATAAGAGTATTAATATTATCTTCATTATGATAGAAGACATTTATAACACTGCTTTCAGTTGTCAAAGAAAGAGAAGTTGAGTGTTCCAAGATCTCATCTTTGGAAATATTTCAGTCTTTCTCTATGCCTTAGTTTTAAATAATTTAATTGACATGATAATTCACCATAACTACCTTATAGGAATATTTTCATGCTTCCTGGGCAAAAGTCTAGATGACTCATCCCTCAGAAAGAAAGAACAATCAAAGAAGTTCTTAAAGCAGTTTAAGGAAGTGAAGCAATTTAAGGAAGTGAAAACAGAGAAGAGTATGAGTCTGGAGTAAACCAGTGCAGGGGAGGCAGAGACTAGAGTGGACATTGGTACCCTGGGCTGGATGGGAGGACACAAACCTGTCACACACGTGTGCAGAGCAGAAGGCCAAGAGCCATACACCTGACGAATGTGCACATCGGTTAACTGTGAAAAAATGAGAGAAAATTTTTTAAAAGCTAGTTTTCGTAGTAACGTAACATGCTAGCTTGCCTAGTTAATCAGGCAGAAAAGTCAAAAGAAGTAAAAATGAATATGTTAAATCTCTGAGGTTAAAAGAATAGGGAAAAACATGGAGAGATTATATATCATAAACTATATAATTGCACACTCCCAGTGGAATGAGTCAGACTCCAGGAACAAAAAAACATGTCAGTTGAACTTTAGTAATGAAACAGAGGAGAGGAGAGATAAAACTATTGTGACAAGGGTGAATGAAGAGGGTTAGAACTATTCAGATATTAGAGGAAAGTTAGCAACTTTTGTTTGTAAGGTTGAGTTCTTCTATTGAAGCTAAAAATTCCAACATTTTGGTTAAACTCTATTCAAAGATAAGGTAAAATGAGCACAATAATTAACAAAGGAACATTGGAAAAATACCAGAAGACTTCAGTGCACAAAGTAATCAAGTGGAGGTATGGAGAAAGAAAGACAAATGGTTTTAAGGAAGCCCTGAAATATTATATCAATGTAAGTAGGATAAAAGTAAAAACTCATGCTTACTGAACATTTCTTACATGACACCTATTTTGGATCTTGGGTGAATTTATTTTATTCCTTAGAACATCTCTTAGAAAAAGTATCCTTTTTTGAGGCTTTGAAAGAACATGATATTTGTCCAGGATCCAAGAGAATTGATAGTAGGAACAGTGTCACATCGTAGCTCTTTAATTGTAGGGAACCAAAGGTGCTAGAGCTCATAATCACCATAGATAGAAGGATAGTTAGAACAGATCCACATATGGCAAAAGGTATGAGAGCAAGGAAAAAGTAGAGGAGAGGAAAAAAACATGTAATGGAAATGTTGCTAGCAAATATTTAGGAGAGGAAATATTTAGGGACATAGCAGTTCTTGGTGAGACTTATGAGATGTAGAATATAAAGTAAAAACATAAGAAAAGAATTTAATTGCAGAAATAAAATTTTTATGTATGTTATTTTTCTCCTGGTAGTCTCAGTACTTAGCATAGTACCTGCCACATAGTAGATGCCTGATAAAATTTCACTGAAAGAGAACAAAGTGAAAAGATTTGACAATTGAATGTTCAGTATCAACAAGGTAGCCTGAGTACCCGAATTAAGAGGATTAAGATGACTTATTTTCAATGTTCTCTTTTACAGCATTGCTGTGTGAAATTTGAAGAGGTGAATTAGTCACTGAAATTTTTGAGAATTCATTGACTTGGTTCAAGGAAAGAAAACAGATCTTATATTTTAAAAGAAGTTTAGATGCTGTATTCTGGCTCAACATAAAAATCACCAATGAACATTTAAAAATAATTGGAATAGTAGTGTTAATCATGCTAACTATCCTTGCTAGAACTGTATTTATGTTTTTAATCAATTTGTGTACAAAAGATAGGAAACGATGAAATGCTAACTGTGAATTAGTGATTTTGAACAAAGAGTTGAGAATCAGACAGTTTGGGTTCAAATCCTAGTACTGCAAATTATTAGTTCTGTGATTTTGTGTAAACATTTTAATGTCTTTGTGCTGTTCATGTACCTGTAAAGATAATAATTACACTTACATCTAGTTAGTAGAATTATTAAATGACCTAGAACCTGTGCCGTGTTTAGAGAAATACTTGGCATATATAGCAAGTACTATTTGTAATTTAAAAAATAAATAAATATGAAATATTTGAAGAGATTAAAAGAATCTCTGTGTGTATCCCAACTTGTTCTTTTCTGTTTGTCCTTTACACAGAGTTACATATTTTTATAGACTTTTGAAGTCATTGGAAATTTGTCAATTGTTCAAATATGATATTAGGGAAAATGCAAGATATACTATATTGATTTTTATAAACTATGATTACAGCTGTAACAATTCATAAAAATAAGATGAAAATCCAATGATCATTGACATACACAGGTTTGAGTATTAAAATTTTTAAAATTTGAGACTGGCTTTGGAGATCAGTAAAGTTTAATCATTTATGATTTTGTTCAAGATAATTGTGTTTCAAAGTAAATCACTAGCAACCAAGTCAGTCGAATGCCTAGAATTAGCATTTAGAACATTATTCACTTACTGAAATGTGATTGTACAATAGGAGTTAGGAATGGATGTAGAAATCCAAAGTTATCAACATGTTACAGAGATCAACTGAGTGAACATTTTCCTGAGGTAGCATTAAATTGTTTCCAAGAGAGAGATGCCATATAAGATATACTAAGAACTCTTAATTTTCTATGTAAGGGGTCAGACATCACATGCATACAATTCTAATTACTCTGGTGCATGCCTATAATTCTAGTTACTCTGGCTGGACAGGTAGAATGATCACAGTTTCAAGGTCAGCTTGGGCAGCATAGTGAGATCCTGTCTCAAAAATTAAAAATGGTTAGGGATGTAGGTCAGTGGTCCTTCACCCTTGGGTTCAACCCACAGTACTGGTAACAAAAATTCAACAATAAGAAATATAAAACCCTCCATTTAAAAATGAGACAAAGATCTTAATATATTTTTACAAAGAAAATATGCAGAGAGCAAATGAACATATGAAGAGGTGTACATCATGTGTCATAAGAGAAATGAATATTATACAACAAGATGTGTATACACCTATTAGAATGATCAAAATCTGGAATGCTGACAATACTAAATAGCGGCCAGGTCAGGAAGTAGAACAGCTGCAACACTTTTTTTATTTACCAAGAACATGTATTTGTACATTGTATACATAATGATCATATTCATCATAGTTAATTTGTACCTATACATGATATATCTTGGTTCCTCCCTTCCCCCATCTACTCTCCCCCATCTTATTTACCACAGCTTTATTTACATTTTTCCATTCTTTCCTTTATCCTCTCTTTTCTTTTTCCCTTCCTTCTTTTCCCCCTCCTCCCTCCTTAATTCTCCTCCCTTTTGAATATTATCTTTCTTTTACATAATATCTATTATACCTCTTTGTCCTTATTTACATGTATGGTTTCTCATATCAGAGAATTCTATATGTACTCATGTGAGCCTGATTTATTTCACTTAAGAGTATGTTCACAAGGTGCATCCATTTACCTATAAATGTCTCAAATTTATCCTTTTTTACAGCAGAGTAGTACTCCATTGTATAGAAAAACCACACTTTCTTTAGCCATTCATTAGTTGCTGGGCATTTGGGTTGTTTCTAAGACTTAGCTATTACAAATTGTGTCTCTGTAAACATGGTTGTGCATATATCGCTATGGTATGATGTTTTTAATTCTTCTGGGAAGATACCAAGAAAAGGAATAATTGGGTCAAATGGAACCTCTAGTTGTAGTTTTTGAGGAATCTCCACAATGACTTTCCCAGTGGTTTGGCCAACCTACACTCCCATTGACAGTGGGGGAGGGTTCCTTTTTCCCCACAGCCCCAAGAGCATTTGTTATTGGTTGATTTCTTGATAATAGCTGTTCTTTGTGGGGAGAGAGGGACTCCTAGCGTTCTTTTATTTTGCACCTCTCTAATGACTTCTGATGCTGAACACTTTTTCATATATTTATTTGCCATTTGTGTTTCTTCATCTGAGAAGTGTTTATTCATTTCACATGCCATTTTTGGACTGAGTCTTTAAATTTGGGGGGTTTGTTTTTTTAGTTCTTTATATATTCTAGATGTTAGACCTTGGTCTGAAGAACCACTGGCAAAATTTTTTTCCTCACTGTATGGGTTTTCACCCCACTCTATTGGTGATATCTTCTGCTGTGCAAAAGCTTTTTAACAGGATGTGATCCCAAGTACTGATTCTTTGTATTATTTCCTGGGCAGCCTGAGTTTAATTCATAAATTTTTTTCCCTACTCCTATGTCTTCAAGAGTTCTTCCTAGTCTATCTTCCAGCAGGTTTAGTGTTTCTGTTTTAATGTTTAGACCTCTGATCCACTTCAATTTTAGTTTAGTAGATGGTGGCAGACATGTATCTAGTTTTCTGCATGTGGCAAGACAATTTTTCCAGTGCCATTTATTAAAGAGGCTATCTTTCTTCCAGTGAGGGTGTTTGGCTCCTTTGTCGAAGATGATGTATTTGAGCGTGTTTGGAGTTGTTTCTGCATCTTCTAACCCATTCCACTGATCCTTGGGTCTGTCTTTTTGCCAGTACCATGCTGCTTTTAACACTGTAGCTTTATAGTATAATTTCAAGTCAGGGATTGTGATACCCCCTGCCTTGGTCCTGTTGCCCGGAATTGTTTTTGCTATTCCTGGTCCCTTCTGGTTCCTGATGAATTTTATGATTGCTTTTTCTAGTTCTGTGAAGTATGCTATTGGTATTTTGATAGAAATTTCATTAAATCTGTATAGTAATTTGGTAAGTATGGCCATTTTCTCTATGTCGGTTCTTCCTATGCAAAAACACAGGATATCTTCCAATTTTCTGGTATTCATTTCAATTTCCTTTTTTAGAGTATTGTAGTTTTCAATGTAAAGATCTTTTACTTCTTTTGTTAGATTGATTCCTAAGTATTTCATTTTTTTGATGTGATTGTGAAAGGTGTATCTTCCCTAATGTCTTTCTCAGTGGGTTTGTTATTTGTGTATAGAAATGCTATTGATTTTTGGGTGTTGAATTGTATCCAGCTACACAACTGAACTTAGTTATTAAATCTAGGAGTCTTTTGGTGAAGTTTTTTCGGGTCTTCTATGTAGAGTATCATGTCATCTGCAAATAATGCTAATTTAACTTCTTCTTTTCCTATCCTTATTCCTTTTATTTCTTTCTGTTGCCTAATTACTCTGGCTAATGTTTCTAGAACTATATTGAATAAGAGTGGCAATAGTGGACATCCTTGTCTTGTTCCAGATTTTACAGTGAAAGCTTTCAGTTTTTGACCATTTAGTATTATATTGGTTGTTGGTTTGTCATACATGGCTTTTATTAAATTAAAATATAGAGTGTCTATTCCTAATTTCTGTAGGGTTTTTTTTTACCATGAATGGGTGTTGGATTTTGTCAAATGCTTTTTCTGCATCTATTGAGATGATCATGTGATTTTTGTCTTTGACTCTTTTTATATGGTGTATTACATTTATTGATTTGTGTATGTGGAACCATTCCTGCATCCCTGGGATGAATCCTACTTGTTTGTGGCATATAATCTTGATAATTCCTTGCATTCTGTTTGCCAGTATGCTATTGAGAATTTTTGCATCTATGTTCATTAGGGAAATTGGCCTATGGTTGTCTTTTTTGGTTGGATCCTTTTCTGATTTTGGTATCAGGGTAATGCTTGCTTCCAGGAATGATTTTGGGAGTAAGTACTGTTTCACTTTCAATTTCATTAAAGAGCTTGAGGAGCAGTGATATTAGATTTGCTCTAAATTTCTTATAGAATTCACCTGTGAATCCAACAGGCCCTGGGCTTTTCTCTGTTGGTAGAATTTAATTACCTCTTCAATTTCAATGGCTGATATTGGTTTATTTAGTATTTTTATTTCTTCTTGATTCAGCTTTGGTAATTCATATGTATCTAAGAGTGTGTCCATTTCTTCCGTATTTTCCATCTTGTTTGAGTATGGGTTCTTAAAGTAGGTACTGATGATCTTTTGCATTTCTGCAGGGTCAGTTGTGACTTCATCCTTTTTATATCTTATTGCATGGATTTGAGTCTTTTCTTTCCTTTTTTTTTGGATAAGATTGACTAGTGGTTTGTCAATTTCATTTAATCTTTCAAAGAACTAACTCTTTGATTCATTTATTCTTTGTATTGTTTTCTTAGTCTCAATTGCATTAATTTCAGCTTTGATCTTTATAATTTCCTCTCTTGTATGAGCTTTGGGTTTGATTTGTTCTTTTTTTAGAAGTTTGAGAGTCAACATTAGGTTATTTACTTGAGCTTGCTGTTTTTGTGATGTGGGAACTCAAATGCTATGAATTTCCCTCATAGT